>VZQC01014231.1:222709-303559 GCA_009823505.1 Rhizomys pruinosus | reverse complement strand
AAAAAAAAAAAAAAAAAAAAAAAAACTCTGGAAAGACTCAGAAAACAAAATGCAAGATATGTATGGCAGAATGCAGGAACTCAGGTGGGGTGGGGGGCATGGAAGGGGAAATGACTCTAAATTGTATTGAGAAATTAAATGATGTATGATGTATGGAAAAAGTTTAATAACAATAAAAAATTAAAATAAAAAATTCAGTGTCACATTGCAAAGGAAAGTTCTCCTATTTCATAGTTGTCACAGGAAGGACAGACACTGATAGCAACAGAGAATGCACAAAATATCAGAGAGAAAAGGTGCTCATGATACCCATCCTTTCCTGAGAGTCTAATGATGGTTAATGAGTGCTGGAGGAGAGGTGTTGATTTCTCTAATGGTATGGGCACTGTGGGAATAGGCAGGAAAAACAAGGGGTTCAGAGGAAAAAGGATATAATCCTGATAATCATCATACAAGTAAGTTCAAGCTAGTCAAAATCCTAGCATAGACATGGGGAAGTGGGTAAGAAACCCCAATCCTACCCGAGGAACTATGAGAAATGGATGCTTTGAAAGGGAGAGTCGGTCTCCTTTAAGAGGGGGACTCTTAGTAGGTTGACCATTCTCCAGTGGATGAATCCACACCGAAGGGTATTTGGGGACATAAACCTGAATCTTTAGGCATTTAGATAGATAGATAGATAGATAGATAGATAGATAGATAGATAGATAGATAGATAGATAGATAGATAGATAGATAGATAGACAGACAGACAGACAGATAGATAGATAGATAGGTATTAAAGAAATATGGGGGCTGGAGAGATGGCCTAGTGGTTAAGAGCACCGACTGCTCTTGCAGAGGACCTGGGTTCGATCCCCAGCACCCACATGGCAGATGACAACCGTCTGTAACTCCAATTCCAGGAGAACTCCAGTTCCAGGGGAATCCGACACCCTCTTCTGACCTCTGAGGCATTGCATGACACGGGTGCACAAATCTACATGCAGACAATACATTCATACAAATAAATAAATTAATTAATTAATTAAAAAAGAAATCTGGTGGGGGGGCTAATAAGGGGTGATTAAGCTATAGGAGGGCATCTAAATGTGATCAAAACGTATTGTATGAAATTTGTAAAAGTTTAGATTAGAGAACATGCTGCTCTCCAGTTAACAATCTCAGAAAAAGAAATGTCATAAATTTTCTCTCATATGTGCCATAAATTCTATACAGGTACATAAAATCATGTATATCTATAATACATAAAAGTACAACTGAAGCTGACTAAGTGAAAAGCTGAGATGTCTGGGGGCAGTGAGAAAGGGGGCATGAGGGGGCATGGCGAGGAATATGCTGAAGGTTAGCCTATGTAACATGTTACCAGCTACCAAGAATATATACAATAAGAGTTCAGTAGAAGAATAAGGCATTAAGGAAATACACCCCTAAAAGACAAGAAAAGCACAGCCTCATAGAAATATCTGTATTCCAACTCACTCATTTTATATACAACCTCACCCTAAAATATCTGATGAGAACTAAATTGCATTTACCACTTTCCATTTCAGAAGCATGGAGAAAGTTTTAATAAACTGGTTAAATTTTACAGTGTTTAAGTTAAAACCTTGACAACATGAATCTCTAAAACAGTTTGAGGTGTGTCTGCATTCTATATACAGAGACAGTCATCTGTTCTGCGATGATCTTGCTGAATCTTTATGAGAAATATAAGGGACATGTAAGAGAACAAAGTGCTTTGCACAAACCTGATGTATGTTGGGAAAAAAAAATCACTGGATTAGTTGAAGCAGATGAGTGATAATTGAGAGGAGCTGGAGGGAACTATTATCACTGCTAGGTGAGACAGAGTGGATCTCCTCTAAGGAAGAGACTCTAGATAGGCTGACTAGACCCCAGCAGATGGACTTGCACCATGGGAGGGACATCTAGGTTCACAAACTTAATAGGCCTTAGCATATATTACAGAATGCATGCAATCCAGTTGGTGGGGCTATGAGAAGGTAGGGATGGGGGATCAGGTCTAAATATGATTAAGTTGTATTGTATGAAATGTACAAAAATTCAATTATATATATAGATATAGATATAGATATAGATATAGATATAGATATAGATATATATATATAGAGAGAGAGAGAGAGAACTTTTTTAAAAGGATAAAGGAGGCTTTACTATCCCAGTACTATGAGCAGGAGTCCATGAAGGCTTTAGGTAAAAGGATTGAGAGAGGGAGAGTTAAGACAGATTCATTGGGTAACTTACAAATCAAAGGAGAGCTAAAAGATGCCAAAAGCAGGGAAACAAATCTCATCTGTGGCAAGAAGCTGAGCAGAATTGCTTAACTATGGATAGCTCACTGAAGACATCTCAACATTCAGAGAAGAAAGAAACTAGGCTTTCTCAGCCCACAGCTTTTCCCAACTCAGGTCTACAATCCAGATTAAGGTAGGCCCACAGGAACATGGACCTAAGCTAGAGGTTAATGATTGTTTTAATATTTCCTTATGAGCTGGTCAACCATCTGCTAAAAGTTCATATAGGTAAGGCAGACCTTCAGACCTCATTTAAAATGGTGCAATTGTCCAATAAATTGTTTAAAACTGTTTACAGTCTTCAACGTTGCATGAAAATAAAAAGCCTTTTCAGAATAATTGAAACCAGGAATGCAAAACAAATGTATTTCCTTGATAAATTTAGTTTTAACTAAGCTTTAATTTATATGCTAAATTTTTTAATTTTGTTCAACTTTTGGCAGAAGCATGTTTAATTGTTGGCTTTCAAAGTTTTAGTTTAGGAACAAACATCTGCTCTTTTCCAGTTTTTAGAATAAAATGAGTACATTTCTTTAAGTTATAAATGAGGCCTTCAGGTACACTCTATTGTTTATGGAAAGTTTACAAGTTTCAATAAACATATTACATGAATTTAGGCAAGAGAGTCTTGAAGCATGACCTGTATCGTTCTTAAATCTGAATGGATATCTTATATCTACTTATATTTGAGTTCCATGCTCATGGGAATAACACAATATCACTTAAGTGTTATATGTTGATACCTCTCTAGAACTTGGCTGGGTATCCCTATAAATCTTGAACCCTTTTTCATTGCCTTATAGAGATTCATAAAACAAGATCAAAACTTCTCAATGGGAAAGTATAAATAGTTTCTACACATCTAGACCACAGGCTTTACAAGCAATTTGAAAAAATATACATACAATATTTATTTATCCACCTACAGCCTTTGAAGGCAGCAAATCAAACTTTCAGAGTTGAACAGCTGCAGCTATTGAAACATTATGAAAACATTTGTCTTAGAGATACCTCAATTAGAAAATACCATCTCAGTTATTATAATTATTAAGACAGTAACAGCAACATTCATGAAAATGTTGCTAAACATGTTTGACTCCATCAGACTCTCCCATTGGCCATTTGCATAATTGAAAATAACTATGAATTGGACTAAACTTAATCAAGGTGTAAAGCCCAGAAAACACCCACACCACCTGAAAATATGGATAAACCACTTTATTGTAGAGAATTTTAGGCAGTTTTTTATTTGTTCTATTTTCTTTTCTATTTGTCTTTTCAAGACAGGGTCTCCCTCCCGAGTGCTAGGATTAAAGGCATGCGCCACCACGCCCAGCTTGTTCTATTTTCTACAGCACTACCCACTTGCTATGTAATGGTGTCAAACTATTCTACTAATTGCATAATTATATCAGATAGTTTATTTGCCTTATAAGGTAATATTTTTGTAGTGGAGGATAGCAAAGGAAGAAGAAACATATACTTTAATGGAGCTAGTTAACTTTCAGGACACTAACAGATCATCAGGAGCCTAAAGGAAGAGCTCTGCTCAACTGTTGCTAAATATGAACTTAAAAATGCAAATCCCAGGCACAGAACAGAAAATCCCAGAAGCCTTGGGAGAACACCAGAGACTGCTTCTATGTCAGTGATTCTCAAAACTCATCTGGTGAGCTTGCTAAAACATTTTTTGGGACTATGTTCTGACATCTTACTTGGTTTCTTAGGTGGGAGCTGTCCTTTGACAGTTTCACTAAGTTCACAAATCCCATTTTCCCGGGGGACTTCAGTGCACTGGAGCAGAGCACTGGGCAGAGAGCACAGAACCAAGTTCTCCTGGCACGTTTCTAAAGCAACTCACACAAGGATGCTATCAATTAAATACTCCCCTATGCAGGGGTTCATGAAAAATCAGGTCATGCTTGCTTTTGAAAAGCCATAGAATCATCTATTTGGCACCACGTTACCAAGTGACCAACAAAGATCTTAATGAGATTGAGGAGCTGTGGTTCTACAACTACACATGCAGTATCTTAATCACAGGTCAGCCTCTTGCCCTAAACACAGCATCCAAATTTAGTTGGATGGTTTTTTCACTATAACAGTACAACTAAGATTATATATGTACATATATACAGTGGTATGCATATGAACATATTATTGCCCTGTCTCTCCCAAAAAGAGAGTATATAAGTGATTGCATGTTGCTTCCTTCTTAAAAGACTACAGATGTTGTATAGTAAAAGAAGCACCTGTGTCAATTACACCTTAATAATGTGTTTAAAGGAAGATTAATAAAACTAGGGAACACATTCTCTTATTTTCAGAGGTCACATAAATTTTGCAGAAATGGGTATCTGACATTTACCTTCCCAGAAACTACTTCCCCTTATCTGGTAACAGCCAAGATTTTTACCTGGGAACCTTCAATGCTCCCTTAGTCCCCAAATACGAGTCTTTAGTGCCAGGGTCCCCTGTCCTCTAAGAGTTGCATGTTTCAGTATGAATCTGTTTCTACAGATAATTAGAATGACAATTAAATCTAAAATAAAGAAAGAAACATAAAGTAGACTTTTCTTATTTTGCTTCAAGGACATTCCTAACAAGCTAATGCATTTGAAAGTTGCAAAGGACATAAAGGATCTTCCTGGGAAGACAGGCATGAAGTGCAAACATCATACTTTATAGAGGTCAAATAAAGTAGCCAGACCTTCTTTCTAATTATAGGGGCCAAATTAGAGACACAAAGG
Source organism: Rhizomys pruinosus (assembly GCA_009823505.1). Classification (NCBI taxonomy): domain Eukaryota; kingdom Metazoa; phylum Chordata; class Mammalia; order Rodentia; family Spalacidae; genus Rhizomys; species Rhizomys pruinosus. The sequence continues at coordinate 298,491 of VZQC01014231.1, read as the reverse complement.
TGTACAAAGTGGGCAGTTAAGCAGTGGCCTTTTCTCACTATCAGATCTCTGATTTCTAGTCAAATGTCAAGGCTAAAATATTTATTTTCTCAGTCTTTGTTACATGGAGGTGTGGTTATGTTTGGGTAAGTTGTCTGTAATACCAAGTGTTTTTTGGTCTTCCAAAATGATTCTTTAAAGAGTTCCGACTTAATAAAATGAAGATGTCTGATTTGACCTTGACTTGTTCTGAGAACTTTGGTTATGGGAAAGGAAGGCTTAACTCAGCACCTATTTCAATAAACTATGAATGCAAAGAACATTGTGGGAAATAAAGAACTGCCAGCATACAAAATAACAAGCAGTAGATAATATTAGCAACAAGATTAAGTGATTCATTTGCTACAGGTAACATTACAGGAGTCATAACGACAGAGATCAGGAGGTCCTCAACAATGAGAATGCTGTTCTTACAAGATAGGACAATTTTCCAGAGGACTATAGCATATTTAGAATACTGTAGGAATCTGTGCTGTCACGGGAGTCTATTATATCCGGAAACTACCCTTTTGTCTTGATATTGAAATCCAAACCGAGAGATGTCCTGTAACATATTAGGAATCTGGTGATATCAAGGAATTTCTGGTGAAAATGGGTATTCATGTTAATATAGAAATTCACTTAATGTTTCCATATCTTCCGTCTATCTTGGGGTAACTTAATACTTAGTAAAGAAGAAAATTTGGGGAGGAAAAGACAGACTTCTTTATAGAATTTTTTGATGACATAGGAATGCTTTTTAAACATTTTGATGAAAAGCAGGCTATTTTCCAAAATGATGGTATCATTTACAATTTTTACTCAAATAAACCAGAAAAGAACCATATTTGCATCCTATAGTTTGTTTCTCATTTTGCTCATTGGGACAGTCATAAAATCCGTTCAGACAGCATAGTACCTTGCATGAGGAAGATGACTTGATTATATAAACATTTGATGAACATAATAGTCAAAGGGCTCAGTGTTGAAAGATAATTGCAGTGAATCATCTTCTTTTCCACCCTGATACATATTTTTGGGTTATTTTTTTGTTTGTTTGGTTGGTTTTTATTGAGACAGGGTCTCCCTGTAACCCCAACTGTCCTGGAACTCACTCTGTAGACCAGACTGGCCTCGAACTCACAAAGATCCACCTGCCTCTGCCTTCCTCCCGAGTGCTAGCTAGGATTAAAAGTGTGTGCCACCACGCCTAGCTAAATATTTTTAACATGGTTTCATCAACAAGTGAAAAGATGTAGCTGTGCTGGATAAAATGCACCCTTTCCCCACATCACTAGCATCCTGAAAATAGTCATAAATCACAATTGGTCCTTGTCATGAGAGAAATGGTTTGTGTTAGCTTGAGCTTCTCTGCCTTATAATACAGCTACAAGGGCAAAAATCAAACAGATTTTGTGTTTAGGAAAGAAATATTGATGCAAAGAAGCTAGGAAATATTGGGGCAGGAAACAACCACTTCACATATTTCGAAAAGAGTGGATTTAGTCATTAAATTTTTATATGTTACTTTCATTTTATGTGTATGAGTATTATGTTTGCATGCATTTTTACACCCATATCATGCAGTGCCCATGGAGGTCAGAAGAGGGCACCAGATCTCCTGAACTAAAGTTACAGAGAGTCGTTAACTGCCATGTGGGTGCTGGGATTCAAACCCAGGTCCTCTGCAAGAGTAATGTTGTTTTCAATTGCTGTGAAAATACACTCTGACCAATACCAACTTGGGGAGGAATGGGTTTATTTGGCTCATATCTCCTGGCTCACAGTTCATCACTTAGGGAGCCCAGCATAGGAACTCACAGGAACCCAGAAGCAGGAGCTGAAGTATGGGCCATAGAGGAATGGTGCTTACTGGCTTGCTCCCCTGGCCCATCCTCAGCCTGCTTTCTTATACAATGCACAACAACCTGCCCAGGAGTGGCACTCCCCACAGTGGGCTGGGCTCTCCCACATCACTCAACAATCAAGAAAAATATTCCACAGATATGGGCACAGGCCAGTCCAATGGAGACAATTCCCCAACTGAGGCTCCCTCAACCCAGCCGTGTCAAGTTGACACTACAGCTGTCCAGTACATGCAGTCAGTGCTCTTAGCCACTGAGCCATTTCTCCAGCCCAGACTCTTGCTTTTAAAATGTCTAGAATTGGTCTGGCCAAAAAGGTATCAATACATGTCTTGATAAAAAGAGATACAGGCTATATCTCTTGTTCTTGATAAAATAAAATCTGCCTGCCATGCAAAAGTTTTAAAACTTTGTCCAGTGCTCTGATGGGCATACCATTGCACGATGGAGAGAAAAGGAATTTAACTCGACCTTCACAAGAACAAGCACTCGTCCTTTATTTTTCCATTATACACATTATGGAAAATTAAAATAAATTACAGAAAGGCTATAGGTACCATCAGTTAATTCTTCTGAAAACTCACAAATCTCATGTCACTTCTACGGAATTAAAGACTAAAGGCATTACATAACTAAAATTACATGAGAGACAGAAACAGAGAGAATGTAGACAGTTTGCGACAGAAACTGATTTAAATTGACTGGAGGGGATCAGAAATATTCACTTGTTTAGCTGGTGCCAGAGTTTCTTCAAAATCCTAAGACTTTTTATAGCTTTACTAATTAAGACGTATAACCCACGCACAAATAAACAGACTACAAATATAACAGATGTTTTCTTTGAAAAAGAAGTTAAGACTACCAAAAACTTGTCAGATAAAGACTTCAAATACAGTTACAGGAGTATGGGTCTCCAGTGATTCAATTTTCAGAAGAAAATCTTCCCACACAACCCACACATTATGAGATGACACATACAATTTCTATTTCAGAGCACTCTAAATTTTGGATGAATGGCCTTGAATTATGGTTTGAATTTGCCTCAAAGCCAATAGCTCACTAAATAGAACTGCATGGAGTCGGAGCCTGTTATTTAATACACTAAATCCACAGCTTAGAGTCAATATACATGGAAAATCAAGTATACCCATAAAAACTGACAACTAAAATGCTTTAACAGGAGCCCTGACTTCACTGTTATTATCTGCACTGTATGCAGTAGTATTCATATTAGTAGGCATTGAATATGCAAACCTATGCACCCTTCTTATCTACCATGCATGTTCCAAGGAACCTATCCCAGCTCTCTCACATTGTCTTGCTGATGCCCTGGGGAAAGAGGCATGGCTGCTCTACATGTAAGCCTTATTTGAACATGGACCTTCAAGAACACAAGCTATTTTGATAGTGAACAGTAAAGATTGGAGGTATTTTATAGAATTACCATTAGAATTCAGTGAGTTGCTGGGTATACTGTATATCTCTCTTCCTCCTCAAATACCAGGTGTAGTGCCAAGACTGACACTGTGGGAGCAAGTCTCCAAACCCCTTCCTTTCATTTGAAAATCCGGTGATGCTTGGCTTTCCTCTCTCTACTATACCTTCTAAACCAGCAGATACCTTAGCATGTACTGAGCATCTAAGAAGCCAATGTTTTGAAAGGCTAAGCTGTCTTTTAATCTTTGAAGTTATTAATCAAGTGATCTTTTACCATTGAAAAATCAAGGAGATTAAATAGTCAGCCCTGGGCCAGGTTGTGAAAGCCTTTAATCCCAGCAAACTTGATCACCTGAGATCAAGTCCAGCTTGGTCTACATAGGAGTTTTAGACCATCTGGGGATCCAGACCCTGTCTTAAAAATGCAAAAATAAGTGAGGTGTTGTGGCACACACCTTTAATCCCAGCACTCAGGAGGTAAAGGCAGGCAGATCAGTGAGTTTAAGGCCAGCCTGGTCTACAGAGTGAGTTCCAGGACAGCTGGGGCTACAGGGAGACCCTGTTTCAAAAATGCAAAAAAAAAAGCAAAAATAAATAATAAATAAATAGTTATGTATTCTATGTAATCAAGAATTTGGTCCCTTACAACTCTACAAGGTTAAGATTTGATGATATCAGGCAGAGTAGCATGATATTATTCCTCTGTAGTTATAGTTATTGGTTATTAATTTAAAATACCAAGATTCTCAAGCTATAAAATCTACTTTCTACTGCTCTATCTTTAAAGAAAATAAACCGTTTGACTTTTTAAAAAATATGACGCTTTCTTTGTAAGAAAATTTTGTTCTCCATGTATGTAGAAACCTTCTAAATTCACTTGCTTTTAGGAAATTTTCCCATTACTTCTGCAGCTTTAATTTCCATACATTTTCCCCAAATAAGAAATCAAAGAAGCAATCAAGAACGCCATTAGAAACACAGAAACAATCAAGAACACTATTAGAAACACAGAAGCAATCATTTCTCAAAAATATTTTTTTCAACGTCTGGACTAGTATCTTTTTAAATTTTTAAATTTTATGTGTATGAGTTTATTGCCTGCATGCAGGTAGGTGCACCTATGTCAAAATACTAAGAGACAATCCAAGAACACTGACTGTGTATTTGACGTGGAGGATTTCGTGTGACTTGTTTTGTTTTGTTTTGTTTTGTTTTGTTTTGTTTTGTTATTCTGAGACAAAGTCTCACTATGTAGTCCCGATGACCTAGAACTCCCTACGTAGACCAGGCTGGCCTCTGCCTTCTGAGTGCTGGGATTAAAAGTGTGTATCATCACACCTGGCTCATATTAGATGTGTTTATTTTTAGTTTTTTATTTTTATTTTATGTGTGTGAGTGTTGTGTCTGCATGTATGTAAATGCACCATGCAATGCATGCAGAGTTCAGAAAAGGGCATCAAATCCCCTGGAACTGGAACTATGGATGGTTATTAGCCACCATGTGGGTGCTGGGAATTAAAGCCGGGTCCTCTGCAAGAGTAGCCACTGCACTTACTAGCTAACCCAAATCTCCAGCCCTGGACTATTCTCTTAAAAGTGACTCAAGGGATCACAGATGGCATCTCTCTTAGACAGGGCCCTAAGGGAAAGAAAGCCATGTTAGACCACAGCAAAAGCCACCAGGTTCTGCGGGTTCCAAGCCATTCCATTCACATATCCACATAGAACTCCTATGACAATATGCCAGCTGTGGTATATGACAAGGCCATGTCTGCAGAATGCCTGTTTCCTCACTGGCCTTTCTTATAAAATTCGGCATCTCCTCTCACTCTGCATGTCCAGATTATCTCCTCCACTGAAAGAATGTTTATATACATAGACACTCAGTAGCTATGAGAATGATACTGTGTGACATTAAAAGAACATCAAGGTATTCTCTAGAATCAGAGTAGTGTTGAGACCAAACTCACCAAGCTTTCAGTAGTAAACCCAGATGATGGACACAGGACAAACAGCACCCCAGATACCATCCTGACATGCAATTTTAAGACAGGAAACAAGTAGTTTATTAATAAGGTGCCAATGTGGACACAGAATGCCTATTTCTTTTTTTATTTTTATTTTTTTTTGGAGGGTCTTTTCGAAACAGGGTCTCCCTGTAGCCCCAGCTGTCCTGGAACTCACTCTATAGACCAGGCTGGCCTTGAACTCACAAAGATCCACCTGCCTCTGCCTCCCAAGTGCTAGGATTAAAGGCGTGTGCCACCACACCCAGCTAAGAATGCCTATTTCTTTATAGTCCTCCTCCCCCAGCCTCAGAATACAGACTGGTATTGTAATAAGTCATCAAGACATGAATAAGGGCGATGGAGAAATGGCTCAGTGGTTAAGAACACTGGATACTCTACAGAGGACTGGGGTTTTGTTTCCAGCACCACATGGCTAACAACATCCATAACCCTAGTTCTGAAGCATCCAATGCTCTCTTCTGGACTCGGTGGGCTTTTCAGCCACTTGGTGTACCTGCAGACATGCGGGCAAACCACTGATATACATTAAATTAAAAAATAAATGATTAATTAATTTCTAGGTTTTTAAAAGACATATACTAGAATCCAACTATGGTATCAATCCCTAAAAATATACAACATCCCACGTGGTTGAAAGACTTTATTTTTCCACAGGGAAGGCAGACGCTAATACATTCAAATGAAGACTTCTGTAGAAAAACAGCCCTTGCCTCAGACAGCACCCACAATAAACATGTTTATGAGCAAATACAGTATCAGAAAGGCATATTGTGAGTCTCAGAAACAGCATATGCTTCACTTCATGGGGGTTGCTATGGTATGAGACATTCTTTTTTACTGCATTTCAGAGAAAAATAAACTGTAAAATGAGGGTCTGTAGCTTGCAGAAAGCACAATAAACAACAACAACTTTGTACCCCTGTTGTAAACAATTCTTCTCTGATCTAATTAAAAATAAATTTTTAATTTCTTGTTGGTTTTCACTAGTTTGCATCAGAGTCTAGTCTAAGGAATTTTCTCTATTTATCATCTGTAGACAAGATTAAAGATTACAGAACTTACATCAAGGAACCCCCAACAACTCAAAGAATAAGATGGAAGCTGCATTTTTTCTTATTTTCAAAAAGATTTGGGATCACTCTGCAGAGAGAGAAAGGAGGTTTGGCAACAGAACTGAGGAAGAATGGCACAGATGCTCTGCTGCAGGAGCAGCTGTGCTGGACACTACAGGCCTTTACCTAGAGACGGGCTAAGGCCTTCTGGGGCCTGTACACAAAATAAGGCAGAGCACAAAGCATTAACTGACTTAGCACAACCTCTCTGAGGTTAAACAGTCAATAGATTCCATTAATAGTACAATCTAGTTTACTTACAGCTTCAAAGACACTTAAAATTCTCATGAAATTCTAAGGTTTCTGGTTCAAAATGAGCTTGTTAAAATGCCCTTTCCAATTTCATTTCAACCCTTCAGACACATTTCACTGATGGCTTTGGCCTAGGGCTCTTAAATCCTAAGAAGATACTCATGCCTTCCAACCCTGACATAAACAGGCCAAATATGACCACAATTTAATTGGCTTTAAAATATATACTGGAGTGGAGTGGGGGAAGGGAAAGGAGAATGTGTCTAAATTGATCTGAAAAATGATGTATGAAATACACAAAATGCCAATAAAAGTATTATATTAAAAATAAATGTATACACATGGCTAGTTATTCAACCACAGAAGCTGCCCTTGTCATAGAACCTCTGTTCAAAGCAAGACAGCTAAGTCTGTGATAGTCCTCCTCCATTCTGTCAGACGCAAGCTTAGCGACATTGTCACTTTCTCAGTCTTTTTAATAAATTACTGTTTCCAAAGTGTAAGACACTATTCAAACAGCACTACAATTATACCATGGTATGTTTTCTCAACTAAACATTCTATATGTATACCTACACAAATGTTTAACCTAGAACATAAAATCCTTGTAAAAGGGGCTGGAGAGATGGCCTAGCGGTTAAGAGCGCCGACCGCTCTTACAGAGGACCCGGGTTCAATCCCCAGCACCCACATGGCGGCCGAGAACCGTCTGAAACTCCAACTCCAGGAGAACTCCAGTTCCAGGGGAATCCAACGCCCTCTTCTGATCTCCGCGGCATTGCACGACACGGGCGCACAGACCTGCACGCAGACAGTACATTGATACACATACAGAAATAAATAAAAAGTTAAAAAAATAAAAAATAAAAAAAAATAAAAAAATAAAAATAAAAATAAATCCTTGAAAAAAAAATGTGTGAGTCAGGGCTGGAGAGATGGTTCCATCATAAAGAGGACTGTCTGTTCTTGCAGAGGACTCAGGTTCAATTCCTAGCATCCATACAACAGCTAACAACTGTCTGTAACTTCTGTTCAAGGGGAATATGACGCCTTCTTCTAACCTCTGTGGTCAATGCACGACATGGGTGCATTCACACATATGCAGGAAATACACTCAAATCCATAAAAATAATAAATACAATACTATAAAAAGAAAAAATATGTGAGTCATTCCCACTCAGCTTAATTTCCAAATTACTTTTAATACCAGTTATGACATGCGTGGTAAAAATTCTACTAGAAATCAAGAACTACAGGAAAGCAAACTCATGTGACTAACATTTTCCATGAGATTTTCCCTGGGTTGATTTTAGAATTTCTTCTATAATTCCATATGAGGAATATAGATTAAATTTATGAAATAATTTCTAAAAATAAGCTTAATCTGCTTAGTATTGCTATTCTAAAGTACATTTTCGTTTGAAAACAATAGAAATGATCAATCAAAAACTATATTCATCGCTATAGTGAAAGGAGTAGTTTGCATGTTTTCTTGACAAACTAACTGCACCAGCACATTAAATATTGTGAAGATTAAAAGGAAATAACTGTATTGTGACAAAGCCACTTTAACTTACTAAAATGAATGGTTCACGTTACTTTTCTTATACATATTTATAGAACAGAAAAGTGGATCTATTTTTACTTTAATTCATGACTCACTTCCCACCTATTTGTTGAGATACATACAATTGATACTGTCTTTCTCTTCTTTGAGTTGTTATGAAAATAGGAATACAATTCCCTATTTTCTTATGCTAATTTCTCCCTTCTTTGAACATGTCCACTAAATAAACATCTATTACTCACTCCTGTTCAACGGTGTCCAGAATACTTGGATTCTTCCTCCATCTCTTCTCTTCTTTCACCATCTTGCTCTAGTCTGTAAGCAGAGGAGCCACACAACTCATCCCTACTCTCTCTCAAGCAGGCTATATCTTGTCATGCAGTGGCTTCACAGGGTCTCTTGCTTTAGTTAGCACCCAGTATAAGCTGAGGACTCCCATGTTTCTGATTATTGCAGATCTTTCCTGAACTCCGGGTTCATATATGGGATTATCTATTCATGATCTGCCACGAGGGGACTTACGGGATCTCTCATGTTCACTATGCTCAACCATAACTCCAGGTTTTCTCTAATCTTGCTGTTCCAACAGCCTTCTCCATTTCCACCGACGGCAACTTCGTCCTAATGCTTTATATGCAGAAAATCTTTCTCTTGGATCACTTCAATAGCATGCTGTACCTGCTTCCTCCCTTCAGCCTAAGTCTGCATCATGGCCAAACGCATATACACATGTTCTCCTGTTGTTCCCCCAAGTAGTATTACAACTTTCTGGCCTTGGGAACTCCATAATGGATGTTCTTTCTGTCTCCAACACGATTTGCTCAGTTATTCAAATGGCTAACATCCTCCAAGTCTTTACTCAGTTAAATCCTCCTGCAGAAGCCTCTGACACTCATGACAACTCCATAACTCCTCTAAGCCTCTACTCAACTATTGCCTTCTTAATCACTCCTACTCTGATAAACTTTTTAATACTGCAGATAATCCCTGTTCCTGATACTCAAGCCTTCTTCACCAGTTCTACATATTTCTACTTTCAGTACTCCATATATGAGCTATCTTCCCCAACACCTAAACTGAAATATTCATTTACTCGTTTTCTATTGATATATTTCAAATGTTCCATAGCCCCAAAATATTAAGTGTAAGACAGGTGCTAATAACTATTCATCGAATGCATTGGTAAATTGAAGAGGAATCATAAAACAGGCTGTAGAGATGGCTCAGCAATTAAGAGCACAAACTGCTGCTCCTCCAGAGGACCCAAGGTCAATTTCCAGGAACCCTATTGGCTCACAGCTGCCTGTAATTCCAGCACCTGAGGAAACAATGCTTCTGCCTCCCTCGGGGATCTGTGCTTATGTGCACATACACACATGCGGAGAAGCACATGCACACACAATTAAGACCAAAAATAATTTAAGAAACTTTTCAAAAACCATAGCCCTCACCCTTAAGGATCTCCCAGAGAACCTAGAGAGATACAAGGAAAGAAAAGGAAAGGAATAACTGCTCTTCTATAATAAGAGTCCAGCCTAATAGAAATCAGCATGGAAAAGCTAGCAGAGAGAGGTGATTGCCAACTTCCTAACATTTTTTTTTTCTGTAATGAGGTGGTTCCACTTTTCTCAATTCTCATTGAATTAAATTAAAAACACTACTGAAATTAAAGAACAATAATGATGCAGTAAATTGGATTATTTACCTTTAATTTTTCCTCTTTCCCATCTACATATTACCTAAATAGAAAATAGAAACAGTTAACATAAAGACTATGGAAAGCCACTGTTTTATTCATCTGCTGAACAGTGGCCAACACAGATATTCAAGTTCTAATCCCAGGAACTTGTGAATATATGCTTCCTGGAAAGCAGAAGGTAAGGCTGCAAACGTAATTAAGATTGTTAATCACATGCCTTTAAAATAAGGAAATTATCTTGTACTAAGTGGTCCCAGTATAATCACAAGATTTCTCTAAGTGAAAATGAGGCAAATAGACACCAGGGGACTGGGATTTAAGGGTGACACTCTACTGGCTTGAAAGAAAGGAGGGGGGCTGGAGAGATAGCCTAGCGGTTAAGAGCAGCGACTGCTCTTGCAGAGGACCTGGGTTCGATCCCCAGCACCCACATGGTGGCTGAAAACCGTCTGTAACTCCAATTCCAGGAGAACTCCAGTTCCAGGGAAATCCGACGCCCTCTTCTGACCTCCGCGGCATTGCACGACACGGGTGCACAAACCTCCATGCAGACAATACATTCACACACATAAATAAATAAATAAAATAAAAATAAATAAATTCTAAACAAAAAAACTTAAAAAAAAAAAAGAAAGAAAGAAAGGAGGGCATAAATCCAACAATCTAGGTGTGTCTAAAAGCCAGAAAAGGCCAAAAACCAGATCATTCCCTAGAATCTCCACAAAGGAGGAGCCCCTTCAATTTTAGCATAGCAAGAACCACTTTTGGTCTTTGACCCCCTGAAGTATGACATAACCAAATTCCAGTGTTTTCAGCACTATGTGAAGTGAGTTTTACATCAAAAGTAAAAAGCTGGCATATCTCATGAGCATATAGCTATATCAAATTCATTATGATTTCAAACAGTACACAAAAATATAAAGTGAAGACCAAAAAAAAAAAAAAAAATACAAAGTGAAAATCATCAGTCTGCTCTTCTTCTAGTCTTCAGAATATTAAAACTTTGTTGAATGTGTTTCTGCATATGATCAGCAGGCATTTATACAGCTTTGTATAAATAAATATAAAATAACAGCAGGATGTGGGTGCAGTTTCTGAAACCTGACATTTCGTTCTTTGATGTTTCAGATATGTGTCATTTTCAGTGTCTATCCTATCGTGCTATTTTGGTGCCATTTTGACTTAGTCCATTTGGGATGTTATATCAAAAGACAACTGACCAAGTAGCTTACAGACACACAAACTCTATTTCTTACAGTTCTGGAGACTGAGATGTCCAAGATCAAAATGCCAGATTTACTAAGGGGTGACCTACTCGTAGATGGCTTTCACACTGCTTCCTCATATGATGAGAGATGCAAACAAGCTCCCTGGGGCCTCTGTTATAATATAAATGAATTAATCCCCTTCATGGAAAATTCCCAAGTCCCCTACTTCTTAATAACAATGATCTTGAGAGACAGGTTTTCATCTGTAAATTTTGGAGGGGCTTCAGCATTCAAATCCCAACATCCATAGTCTAATTTAAAGGTGTAAAATAATTGACTTAAACATTGCTATAGTTAATGCACATTTATGTCTAGTTATGTTATTTTTATAATAAAAAAAATTTAGAAAGATTTTGTTAATGTTAAGGGAATGATGACAAATTCAGTGTGGATGACATAAAGAGAAACATCACTGAAACAAATACTTAAAGGAGAACTTCTAAGTCTAGCTATTGGGAGAGTTATCACTGGACAGTCCCAAGTGTGAGAGCTGTAGGACATGCACTGTCTGAATTTTGCAAGATGCTGGACCAGAGGAGGGCTCCTCACCACTGATAGATAGAGGCATGGTACAAAAGAATCTTGTCCTCACAAACTGTCTCCACTCTCAAGCTCCCTTTATGATTGTCTAAATGAATACTTTGCCTCATCCCTCCAGCCCACCCTGATTCTACTACTTCTCTTGTGCTGTTCCCAAGGACACTCAGGAATATTCTACACACTAAATCCTTTCTTAGAGTCCAGTTCCCATACAGCACCATTGCTTTCTTGTGTCCTGTGTAGGACACATCGTCTTTACCACAAATACAGCCCAGGTGATTTCAGGTGACCTTTCTGTACAGTCACACAAGTCTCTCAGAAATTGAAGGTAGAGCTTACTTTGTTTAAAGCACACCAAATATCAGGCTGTCTCACTAGTCTTTTAGTTTTCGGTAGTGGTACAGGAAGGCTAACTTTCTCTGTCAATAAACAAATCTAATGCATTTAAGACAAACAGGCACTTTTGCTTTCTCTTCCCTAAGGAGAATCTCTTTTTCTGCACTCACTTCTCTCTGTTACCTGAGCTCTTGCTGCATTTAGTTGGCTCTTTTTATTTAGAAAGATTTCCTTCAAATAAGAAAGTACTAGCTGGGCATGGTGGAGCACGCCTTTAATCCTAGCACTTGGGAGGCAGAGGCAGGCGGATCTTTGTGAGTTCAAGGCCAGCCTGGTCTACAGAGTGAGTTCCAGGACAGCTGGGGCTACAGGGAGACCCTGTCTCAAAAAGAAAAGAAAGTACTACCCTAAGAGGCTGGAGAGATAACTTAGTGGTTAAGAATACTTGCTGTTGGGGCTGGAGGGATGGCCTAGCGGTTAAGAGCGACGACCGCTCTTGCAGAGGACCCGGGTTCGATCCCCAGCACCCACATGGCGGCTAAGAACCGTCTGTGACTCCGGTTCCAGGAGAACTCCAGTTCCAGGGGAATCCGAGACCGTCTTCTGACCTCCGCGGCATCGCACGACACGGGTGCGCAGACCTGCATGCAGACAATACATTCATACACATAAAAATAAAAAAATAAATAAATAAAAATTAAAAAAAAAATTAAAAAAAAAGAATACTTGCTTTTCTTCCAGAGGACCCAGGTTTAATAACCAGCACCCACATGACTGCTAACAACCATCCATAACCCCACTTATAGGTGATCTGACACCCTCTTCTGGCTGCTCCCGGGACTGCATGCATGTGATATACCCACATACATGAGGCAAAACATTCATACACAAAAAATAAAATAATGAATAAAATATTTTAAAGAAAGTACTATCCTCTAATTTCATAAGTAGATAAAAAAAAGTAAATATCTTGAAAACCTTTCCTAAAAATAAATCTAAAGGTAGTCAATTTAGCACAAGTCTTTAAGAAACTTTGAAAAAAAAAAAAAAAAAAAAAAGTACCGAACATAAAAGCTCATTAAAAAATACCTCTTCCTAAATTTTGAAAGTATTCATAATGAATAGAACAACACAGCAAAATATAAAATGTGAGATGCAAATGGACACGAAATATTATGTATTGATTTCAGAAATAGGCTCTTATTGTTGAAACGAGAATTTTTAAGTAAGGAAACTGTCATTCTCTTTGTCAACAACATGTAATTTATTTGTAAAAGCTAATACACAGACATACGAATTTGAATTTCATCAGATTTGGAAACAGATTTTATGCCTTTTTTAAAAAAGTCCTAAATGGCACAAGTACTAATAAAATTCTCTGAAAATGAAATATGTCACAGAAAGACATGACAATTTTGATAAATGATGATAAATTGTGATGTGGAATTGAGTTTTGTTCACAGTTTTGTTAAAACCATGTATTTTAATGATTTTTTTTCCCAAGGATTATTTGCAATTTTTTCCAAGGATTATTTGCAAGGGGTATTTTCTATAAAGCTTTTGACAAACAAACTGGATACTTTGTTAAGAATTAATATATAAGTTAGTCTTATATAATTTTACATTTGAATAGAGTGCTTATTTGCTCAGTAAGGTCCTCTTGCTAAATATAGTTAGCAGCAATTACACCCCTGGAAATAAAAATATGTTCCCATGAAAATTGCATATGAAAATTAACAGCACCATTATTTATGTGACAACACAATTAAAATCTGGGAACAACTAAATGACCAACTGGTAGGCAAAACAATTCAATAAAATAGAATGTTATTCTCGAATTGAAAAGGATAAAATAAAGATACGCTTCAAAATGTCTAAACTTTAGAATTATGTTAGGTCAAGAAAACTAGTCAAAAGGCGATGCACGTATTATTAGTCTGTGCATGCGCAATCTCTGCAGTAGATAAATCTAAAGAGACAAATAGTAGATAAATGGTTGGAGGTAGACAGAAGCTAACATAGGAAGCAGCTGGTACTAGTATGAGGCTTCTTTTTGAACAGATAACAAGGTCTACATTTGCTCAGGGTGATAGCTACATAACTTTGTGAATGACAGAAAACCACTGAACTACAGTCAGGGGTGATATATGAATCATGTCTCAATAAAAATATTTAAATGTCAGTTTAGAAGGCCAGCTATTTTGTAAATATTCATATTGTACAAAGTTTTATAAACTATAAATCCTTAATTACCAAAATATGTGTTGTTAATGTCCCCAAATGTCACTTCATTTCCATCTACAAAATCATCTGCCTATCACACTATAAATGCAAGGAGCGAGAGAAAGAAAGTGCTTCTAAAATTAAATGGTATTCCAAAACAGATTTCTCCTTAATGTATTTAATTGTAATAATTGCATGAGAATTATCCACAGTATCCATTAACCAAGGTTAAATTTGAGTCTTTGATAAGTATCCCCAAATACGAAAGCACACTAACAAACTATTTCATCTTCCAGCATGAATATGAGCTTATGTTAATGTTAGCTGGATTTTTAAAGTAAAATTAAGGAGGCCAACATGTATATAAAACAAAAAAGTTTGAAGTCTTGTAATTTTAGAATGGAAAATATTTTAGATATCCACCCACTTCAGAGTTACTGAAACTTCAGTACATGAAAAGTGACTCTGATTCTTAGGATATTCCTATAACACCTTATGAATTTAGCTTACAATTTCTACATATGTCTAATTTAAATTGATCACATTTTTTTTCTGGTTTAAGGATTAGCTATATGTGAAGCACTAATGCAAGTGAACTGATAGATTTGTTAGGCCGCATTTAAAATAAAATATAGTTAGGGACATTTAAGATCCTTTTTGGTACATGTCTGGTATGTACGTATGCATATTTTGAATTGATACAAGTTGGAAGGAACAACAAGAACAAAAAAGACTGGGTCAAAGAACTGACTGAAACAGTAAACTTCTGCATCCAAAATTTCAAAAAGTACTGAGAAAAAGATGAAAGACATGTATGGCAGAATGCGTGGGCTCCTGCAGCAGGGTGGGGGGCAAGGAACGGGGAATGGGTGTAGATTTGATTAAGAAATATAGTGTGAAATACACAAAACCTCAATGAAAATTTTTAAAAAATTTAAAAAATCCTCTTATGTTAGCCAAAATCACTTTGCACAGTGGTAATTGTACAGCACCTATTGGGAGAAACAGATCTGGTCCCAGCCTACTTAAAGATGATAAGGAAGATCCTAACAATGTTCTTAGAACTCTGTGTACACGATAATCATCCAGAGGGCTTGTGCTAAACACAGACGCCAGGACCTCTGTCTTATTCTGTTCCTGCTGCTGTGACAAAATACTTAAAACTGGATGATTTGTGAAAATACAAATATATTTCTTACAATTCTGGAAGCCGAGAATGGTATGGACCAGGCCAACAGAACCAGTCTCTGATGAGAGCTGCTCTCTGCCTCAGAAACATTACCACATTGCTGAGTCTTTACACTGAGAAGCAACACATGGGAGAGAGAGTTTTGTGAGACAATCTAGATTCACCTGGGAAAGGAAGGACTGTTAATGGGGAATTATCCAGTGGCCATGTCTACAGGGGCTTCCAAGTACAAAGACTCACCTTTTGCCCCTTCAGGCTGACATCATTTTCTGGGCAGGGGATGGAGCCTGGATGATGAAGAGTGAAGAAAGCCAGCTGGCCAAGAGCATGCATTAATTCATTGTTCTCTGATCTCAACTGGTGTGATATGACCACCTGTTTAAGGTCCTACCACCTCGACTTCCCTGAAATGATGGTCTGGAACCTGGAATCATGAGCCAAAGAACCCTTTCTCCCTTAAGTTTAACCCACTGAAATCTAATCTCATTTATTCCTTTCAATAAATGAAAATCAGAGCTTTTATGCTCCATTTTATTTTATTTTTTTATTATTTTTTTAAGATGAAGGAAATATCTATAATCTCTTAAAAAGAACTTTTAACATAGGATCATTTCCAATTTCCATCATAAAACAATACCCCTTTAGGAGATAACTGGAGCAACATAAATAACATAAAATATACAATTGAAATGAACAAATTACTTTTGTTACAAAGGAAAGTAAAATATATACATAGAATATTTGGTTAGATTTTAAGCTAATAAGGTTTTCAGGTTAAGAGCCATTGACCCTTTTAATGACTCCATAGTTTTATCTGTTCAGAATATTGGAACCACTATGTGTACTAGTTAACATGGCTATTGTCACTTAGTAATATGCACTTAAAGTATTTCTATGTCTTTTATGATATGATAATCCATTTCTTCTTAGCAGTAAATTAAATACTCTATTGTTGAGGGGTACCATGGTTTATCTGTTCACTCACTAAGACCAACTTGTTGTTTCCAAGTTTGGGCAATTGTGAATAAATCCAAAACTCCTGTGTGCAAGTTTCATGTGGATATAACTTTTGAACTCATTTAGGTTAATACCAAGAAATATGCTTGAGTGGTTGTGTACTTAGACAGTATTTGGTTTTGTAACAAAGCTCCCTCAGCTGTCTGGCTCTAATAACCCAGAAGTGTAGTTTGGGGAAGCAATTTCTCCTGAAGGTAGGACTCTTCAAGAACATTCAATCTGGCTATATCAAAGGTTCCTTGTCTAGTCGCTCTGCTACTGGCACCAGAGAGGGCCCTGGTATTCACTGGGAAATACCTGAGAGAAAACATGGAATGAGAGGCCACTCTGAGATAAACATTGTTTTCAGTTCTCTGCTTTTAATCATTACTTGTTCTTTAATTTTAATACAGCTGTGTCTCAAAATAATATACTGTTTCACCTGTGTGTTTTGAGCCTTATTTTGTATCTGTTTTCATGAAGTTTCATTTGTTCACTCCCTGGGATGTTTTTGAGATGTACCCCTGTGTTTTTTTATCAATGGCGCATTGCTTTTATAGAAGGTAGCATCTCAGGAATGAAAAAAAAAAAACCTATATTTTTCTTTATTTTAATTTTCAATTTGAAAAAAATTAGGCATGCAGAAAGTTGAAGAAATAGAGATCCCATGTACCTTCAACAGAGTTTTTCGGTGGTTTTATCTTACCTGATGTGTGCTCTAACATCAAGCTACATCCCTTGCCCTCTTTTTACTTTATATTCTCAAAGGGTAGTACGAATCTGCCTAGGTGACCTTGAACTCACTCTGAATCCCACATAAGCCTTGAACTTAAAATCCTCCTGCCCCAGTCTCCCAAGTAGCTAGGATTACAAGGTAATATAATTTATTTTTCCTTTCCTACAGAGACAAAATTTCTGCCATAAATGAGTGACTGCACCCTCCCCTCCAATGCTAAGAATTCTCACTGCTTTTTTCTTCCACTATTATTTTAGCTACTCCTCCTATACAATTATATATAGAAGTCTTAGTATGGAAAAAGGATGTCTTGTCTTCTTTCTTGGTCTTAAAAAGGAATGTTTTAGAGATGGACATCATGATGCGTGCCTATATTTGCTGTCATCTAGAGACTCAGGCAGGTGGGGAGTCTGTCGAAAGCCAATTTGGGCTACAAAGTAAATTCTAAGCCCGCCTGGCTTTGTAGAAGGACCCTGTCTCACAAAGAAAACAAAAAAGAAAATGATGTATTAAATGTTTACTCATAGTTGGCTGATTTTGCATCATAAGTGGATTTTTAATTTTATGGGATGCACTTTTCAAATTTGCTGAGATTGTTATATTTATTAATTCAACCAAAAATTTATTGAGTAGTGAAAACATGTCCTACTATTCTGGAGCACAGCACAGGAGAATAGTGAACAAAAGCCCATGTCACAGGAGAGCTGCTTTTCTATTAAGCAAGAACAAACAAAAGGAATCAGTACAATGCATAATGTATTCTATGACAAACATATTTGATAAACAAAAAAAAAATACAAATTGACTAAAAGAATGGAAAAACCAGTATTATAGCAGGGTGTTCAGATATTTTGAAATACATCTAAAAATAATTAAAGTTAACATCAGTTAAGATCCCCATGAAGAAAATGACACTTGAAAGGAGACCTGAGAGAGGCATGGAAGACAGACGTAAGATGGATATCTGGGATGAGAGCCTTGAAGCAGAAGAAAGAGCAAGTACAAAGATAGAAATATTGTGAATCAATATAAGTTCACTCCAAAACTGATAAAGGAAAATTAATTCCTTAGTAGGTTAACTGGGAGATGTGAATGCTAGTATATAATTTCAGTTATCCTTATCAAAAGCAATGAAGCTTAAATATCTCCTGTGAACTATGATATAAATAGCACAAACAGTTGAAAGAATTATGAACATTAGTGCTAACAAAGCAATATCCTTACCAAACAGTAAAATAGCTATTCCAAGGACTAGAGAGATGTGTCAGTGAGAAAAGTGTATACTTGAAGGTACAAAGACTTGAATCAAGTATGATCCCCAGAAACCACAATTTAAAAAAAAAAAAGGCTAGCATGGTAATGTTCTTGTAATTTTAGCTTTGAGGAAACACTAAAATCTCTGACCAGAAAAATTAGCCACTAGCCTACTCAGAAGTTCCAGGCCAGTGAAAAATATTGTCTCATAAATCAAGGTGGCTGACACCTGAGAAACTACACTTCAGGTTGACTTCTGGCCTCAACATGTATGTACCCACACATCCATAGGTACCCACACACATGTGCAACCACATAAATATACACACATACACACACATATTTTCTATAAAATAGTTATTTTATAGAAAATAACTATTTCTATAAAAGTAGGATACAGAAAGAAAATGATTAACAAATAAGTTTCCTTTGTTCAAAGTGAGTGGCATTAGAAATACTCAACACAGATCATATAGACCTGTCAAAATAAATATGGGAAAATAAAACATAAGCAATTGGTTAAGAGTAAAAAAATAAAGAGCTGAAAAGTGAAAAGTAAAACTAAAAATATAAAGCTAAGCCAAATAAGAGCAAAAAAGCAATTAAATTCAGTGGTCACAAAGGTGTTTTAGGAAACGTTAGTTCATGGGATGTTAATAAGTGTTGATGCAGAGAAAAAAAATAGGTCAAGCCCAGTTAATCGGTTTCTCTATACAGGACATCTCAGAGACTTTCCAAATGTTACTGTGACTTATGAATCAGGGGTTGGGGTGAAAAGGGCACAGCCTAAGTATGCATAACTGTGTAGCCTTTCCTGTGCCAACTTGACCATGGAACCCTTATTTCAGGCAAAAAAAAAAAACACCCCGCAAATGGAGAAATGCTACCCTATGAACTAGTGAGGTCAGGTGACATTCATAAAAAGAATAAAAAAAAAGTTAAATTAAGATATAATAAAATATAAATATTATATATATATTATATATTTGGTTTTGTTTTTCTTAGTGTGTCACCTTCTTATAATTATTATTGACAATAAACAAACCAAAAATCGATAGACTTATGAAAATTAAGTACAAGGTATGAATTAAGGATAACAAAGAGAATAAACCAAAGTTCTAACATATGGAAAGGACAAAAAAAAAAATATATAATTTATATATATATTGTATGTGTTGTGTGTGTGTGTGTGTGTGTGTGTGTGTGTATTGTTTTCTGAAGTAAAAAATCCAAATATGTAAATCTGAGAAAAATAATGGAAAGGATATACTAGACATAACTGATAAATAAAAGTAAAACATTTCCAAACTAGAATGTTATACAGCCATTTCTGAATGAGGGGAACTAATAAATTGTAGGCAATATTACAGAGTCACACAAATTCTCCATTATCAGTTCCTATAATATCATTGAGAAAGATTCAATAAACTAAAACACTTCATGCCTCTATTGGAAGTACAGCATATAGTTTCTGATAAACAATAGACTCTGACACTGAAGCAAGCCTAAGATCAGAAGAGAAAAGCCATAGATAAAGCTATAGATCAGTATGTATCCATACTGATATCCACAGATTCTATATGTATGGGTTGATGGTCTCTGTAAATGAACATAGATTAGTGCAAAACACTGGAATTTGTTTACATGGCAGGTAAATTGAGACAGTGATTTACTCTATTCTGTGTTGCTACAACAGAATATCTGAGTAGGTCATTTATAAAGAAAAGAAATTCACCTGTGCATAGGTGAGCCCCTGAAAGTCCCTGTGTCTGGAATCACAGACAGGATATCTCAAGTTCTAAAGGCTGGCCTCTACATAGACCCTGTTTAAAAGAAGGAAATGAAAGATGGGAGGGAGGGATGGGAGGGAAGGAGGGAGGAGGAGGAAGGGAGGAGGAGAGGTAGGGAGGAAGGCGGGGAGGGGAGGAAGGGAAGAGAGGGAGGGAGGGAGGAAGGGAAAGGAGGGAGGGGAGGAAGGAAGGAGAGGAGAGCAGAGAGCGGGAGGGAGGGAGAGAAAGGATGAGGGGAGCAGGAAAGGAGGAAGGGAGGGAAAGGTGAGGGAAGAAGGGAGGGAGAGGGAAGGAGGAGGGAGAGAGGGAGAGAGGAGGAAGGGAGGGAGAGGGAGGGAGGGAAAGGAAGGGGAGAGAGAGAGAGGGAGGGAGGGAGGAAGGAGAAGGATGGAGGACGGGAGAGAGGAGGAGAGGCGAAGGAGAGAGGGAGGAGGGAGGAGGGGAGAGAGGGAGGAAAGGAAGATTATGGGGGAGGAGGGAGGAGGGGCAGGGGAGGGAGAGGGAGGGAGGGAGGAGGGAGAGGGGGGAAGGGAGAGGAGAGAGGGGAGGAGGGAGGGAGAGAGAGAAAGAGAAAAAAAAAAAGGAGAGAAGGGAGGAGACGGAGGGAGGAGGAGGAAGAGAAGGAGAAGGGAGAGGGGAGGAAGAAGGAGGGAAGGGAGGGAGTGGAGGGTGAGAGAGGGAGAGGAGGGAAGGGAGAGAGGAAGGGGGAAGAGAGAAAAAAAAAAAAGAGAGGGAGAGAGGGAGGGCAGGGAGAAGGGATGGCGAGGAAGGGAGGGAGAGAGGAGAGAGGGGAGAGAGGGGGAGGAGGGAGGAAGGGAGAGGAGAGAGGGAGAGAGGGAGGAAGGAGACGAGGGAGGGAGGGGGGGAGGGAGGGAGAGAGGGAGGGAGGAAGGGAGAGAGGGAGGGAGGGAGGGAGGGAGAGAGGGAGAGAGGGAGAGAGGGAGGGAAGGAGGGAGGGAGAGAGGGAGGGAGGGAGGAAGGGAGGGAGAGAGGGAAGAAAGGAGGGAAGGAGGGAGGGAGAGGGGAGGGAGGGAGGGAGGGAGGGAAGGATTTGTTCCTCACAGTTCTGGAGGCATGCAACAGCACAATGAAAGTCTTCTGGCAGCTCATCATAAGGTGTAGGGCACTACATGGTGAAAGAGCAGGAGAGCATAAGCCTAGACCTCTCTTCACCTCCCTACACCATCAGTATTCCCACCATGGGGGCCCTGTCTTCCTAATCTCATTGACCCTACTTTCCTCTCAAAGGTCCCACCATCCACATATAAATCTGGGGCTTACATTTCTAATACCTGAACTTCTAGAAGACACATTCACACCACAGCAATCTGGAAGTAATGCTTATTTGGAATTTCAACATGCATTCATACATCCTTAAACAAAGGCTTTAAATATTCAAGTCCTATCAAAAGAGATATTCTGGCCCAGATACAAAACTGAGGTGGTTGCAGAAACAAAAAACCTAAGCAAAATTTCAAACACTGTTCATCTAGGGATTTTGGTGTTAAATTAGTCTCATTTCCATGCCACTGAAAATGGAGCGCACAACAGACATGTGGGTTTAGAAATCAGTAGTGAAAGGGCAGCTTGTTAGGCATAAGCAGGAGGCTATTGAGCCCTGAGCAGCTAATGGCAAGGGTTAAAACTTTCAATACCTTGAAAGTTCCCATTCACAGATGGTGGTCTACGTCAGACATTTCCTGAGGTGTTCTGTGTGCAATATCTTCTTTATTCCTCACAACTTCCTACTGAAGTAATTACTATTCAATTATGCCAGAAAATTAATGTGAGCAACAATAAGGCTCAGTTAATTAAGGCACTTGCCACCAAGCCTGAGGACCAGAGTTTGATCTCTAGAACTCATATGATAGAAAGACAGCACAAACTCCAGGACAAACTCTGATCTCACAGACATGCTACGGTACACATATGCCCACACACTTACATACAGACATGCACATAAGCAAGCAAATGATTGTAACAAAAAGTTTAAGAAGAAAAAATATCTTTTCCAAAGATAGTTTAGATAAATAGATGACCAAAACTAGTTAACTACCAAAAGGCAGAGCTAACATTTGAAACCTGGGAGATGACCCCAGAATCTTGCTGTTAACCATGGCTTCTTAAATGTCCACATAGATCAAAATCCCCTGTAAAGTGTACCAGATGCAGATTTACTGTGTCCAAGTCCCTAGAATTTCTGATTAAGTGGATCTTGGTGGAGGTCTAATTTGTATTTTTATCATGCTGCTGCTGTTAATTTGGTTGGAATTTCCAAGACCACTATCCTGCTTATGAGCCCATAAGCACAAGTTAGGAAATGAGGAAGAAGGAAATCACAGGAAGATTAGCCTCTGGGTTCCTTACAGAAAGTTGGCATGGATGAAAGAAACAAGGAATGAAGTAATTGGGATTAAGCCTCTCACGCTGAAATACTGAGTTTTCCCAACATGGAGAATCCAGGATCCTTATGCTTCAGGCAACTTAGAACTATCTATATATGCTTTGAGCAGAGCATATATTTAGGGGCAAAAGGATCACTTCATGCTCAAAATTTCCCTATACAATGAAAAGTTTTCTTCACTTTTATCCACCCAGAATTCCTTTCCTAAGAAACAGAATACAACCAGAGATGGAAGGCTGGGAGAGAAATAAGTCCTAGAGAGCTAGCAAGTGAATGTATCATTGTTAACAGATTTCCTTGGAAACATAAATGACTGCCCACATGTGAGTCCAGGTCTAATAGAATTTGCATACTTCATTTCCCTGAAATTATAAAAATTCAGCTTATGACTTTGGAGAAGAAGTGGTACTACAGAAAAAGCATCAAATTTGCTGTTAAAAGTTCTGTATTTGCAAATAAATTCATCCTGACACGTCATTTTTGGCCTCAGTAAGAGATATAAGAATCAAGCAAATATGTGAAACTACTTGCTAAGCACACCTCACTTTGGGGATTGTAAGGTGTTACTATTGTTTTTAGAAATAATGCAGTTGAAAAATAAAACTAGTAACAGATGTGAATTGTATGTGTATTATGATGCATAATGATGTCCTGTGTTTATTTATGAGATGCCTTCTGAGTTCAAGAAAACAAAAGCTCCAAGTGGAAATTGGATATTCCTAAAACTGGGACATGTTCTGCAATCCAACCCATCTAGAAAACCTAGAACTGAAAGAGAAAACAAGATATTTAGGATTTGGGCAAGGATGCAAGGACTCGGCAGAACTATACAGAAATATTAAACCACTGCCTTCAACAAAGCCTGACCTCTGCCTACACATACTGCAACCCAAATGTTGTGAAGTAAAACTCTAATGCTGTAATTTTATTTTCTTTCAATGGAGGAATTCCTGTTTGTGAACTGCTAGCCAGACATCCTGCTCTAAAACCACAGAAGACAAAGCTAAGACCAGCAGGTAAAGGCACCTGGTGCCAAATCTGACAACCTAAGTTAAATCTCCAAGACCTACAATGGTGAAAGGAAAGAACTAATTCTGAAAAGTTGTCTTCTGACCTCCTCATGCACACCACCTCACATGCATATGTGCATGCACCCACACAGGAAAGCACATATATACCAAAAGTGTACAATGAGTAAACAAAAATGTAATACAAAAATGTTTAAGTACAAAATTGTGCTGTGGAGTCTCAGATCTGGGCCCTGCAACCAAGCAGGAAGACATAACAATACCACATCCAACATAGTACAGCAAAGTAAATGAAACACAGACATTCATCAGCAGATAGCAGAGGTGATGAAGAATGAAGAAAAGAACTTGGAGGATATCAGATCATGACTTTGACAGTCATCAGGACCTTACAGTAATTGTTCACAGGTTTTAATTAGAGAAGTTTCAGGTCACAGACTTTGAATATCAAACTTTATTCTGCTTAATCAAGACACCATTTACTATCACTGGCCATTTCTCTTTAAGTAAAGCCTAGAAGATCTTAGATATGCCTCAAAAAGCCAGAGATGTGGGTTTAAAAGATCTGTAATACATTATCAAAAGAACATCAACAAAAAATCATTGAAAAATACTATATTTCAAAGGAATTCACCAAGAAAGAAAAGAGTCAAGCCTAGTGACCCGTACCTATAAACTAAGGGGAGGGCTGAGGCAGGAGAGTCAAGAGTTCTAGTCATCTTGGGCTATGGGCCAAGACCTTGTATGAGAGAAAAAGAAAAGAAAAGGAAAAAAGGAAGGGAAGGGAAGGGAAGGGGAAGGGGAAGAGAAAGAGAAAGAGAAAGAGAAAGAGAAAGAGAAAGAGAAAGAGAAAGAGAAAGAGAAAGAGAAAGAGAAAGAGAAAGAGAAAGAGAAAGAGAAAGAATGAAAGAAAGAATGAAAGAAAGGGAGAGAGGGAGAGAGGGCGAGAGATAGGAAAGGGGGAGGGAGGGAAGCAGGAAGGAAAAAGGGAGGATGGAAAGAGAAAATGAGAGGGAGAAGGAAAAGAGGGTGGAAGAAAGATAAAGAAAATTATGAATAAAACATCACATACTGAAGAAATACTTAAAGTAAGTGACATACCTGTGACTAGTATCCAACAATAAGTGTTAGCAGGGATACAGAAAAATGCAAAAGCCTTATGTATCACAGATAAATGAAACATTTGAAACTGTCACTTGGAACCAGAGATGCACTTATAATTTATCAATTCTAGTTCAGGATAACCTTAAAACATATGTCCACATAAAGCTCACATATTAGTCACACTAAAAAGTTGAGACAAATGTCCACTAAAATGCAGTACATCATGAATAAGGTAGAATATCTTTTGGCAATGTTACTTTCTAAGGTCTTCCACTATTTCTTTAAACTCCAAACCAAAAGTACCTATGGTTGGAATCCTATAATCAAGAATATTTACAAAACAGGGGAATGGGGATGTACAGCATACCAAAGAAACATTTTCTCCCAAGATTGATGAAGACAAAATGCTTAATCATTTAAAGGGATATGTTTCTGCTCTAAGAAAAATTAATCCAGAGCACCTCATTACCGGAAGACACCAACTAAATGAGTCATCAAAACAGTTAAATTACTTTTCCCTGTTGGTATGCTCAATTTAATTACTGCACTTTTCCCCATAAACTTACCTTATTCCAGCTAGCTCTAAAATTACTTAAGAGAAGTGGGGAAGAAGAGTAGGAGGGAGAGGAGTAGGAGGAGAGAGAGGAGGAGGGGAAGGAGGAGGAAATAGTTCAGAGCCTGCCTCACACTCACAGCTTAGGTGAAACTGTATGCATACCACATTTTTCATTGAATATGTCATTATAATTAGATAAATAATTACTAGAATATTGATTTGATATCAATTTATCTGCTATTAGGCTGGCACCTGGCACTTATGGTAGCAATAAAATGAATGAATGAATAAAAAGTAAAAAAAATGCTCTTCCACCAAACAGTGAAGATTTAGGTTTAAAGAGTAGAAAACATTATCAGTATAACCCTACCTAATTTCAATGAATTATGCTGTACTAATATTTAATGGGGGAGATTTTGATGGCAGACATTTCCCAAACTGACAACTGAAGAGAATTTAAGATTGAGCATATCTGAATTACAGTAAGACCTCACAACAGTGACATTTGACACTTTCTCATATTATGACACTCAATCTCCATCTTTTTTCTCTCTTCCTTTCCTTTGTCTTCATGCTGCTATCTTTTCTCTGTTATTTTTGATGGATTGTGAGAGAGCAAACATGTGTCGTGAGAAAAATTCTATTTTCTGTTGTTGAGAATAGTTCTTCAAATCTTGTACACATCTTTGCTAGTGACACTGATTTACAGTTTCTTCCTGTAAAATGCTTAGAAAGCTAGGAAATACTTCATCTCATGGAATTCTCACTTTTTTTTTTTTTTTTTTTTTTTTTTTTTTTTTTGTCTTTTCGAGACCGGGTCTCCCTGTAGCCCCAGCTGTCCTGGAACTCACTCTGTAGACCAGGCTGGCCTTGAACTCGCAAAGATCCGCCTGCCTCTGCCTCCCAAGTGCTAGGATTAAAGGCTTGCGCCACCACGCCCGGCGTAAAATTCTCACTTTTATTCTGCCTATTTCCATTCCTCCTTTCCTGATGCTACCAACATATTTTAAAAACTGGTTCCTGGGGCTGGGGAGATAGCTCAGTGATTAGATCACTTCCTGCTCCTCCAGAGTACCTGAGCTCAGTTCCTAGCACTCATGTCTGGCAGCTCACATCTTCCTGTAACTCCACCTTTAGGGGATCTGACTCCCTCTTCTGGTCCCGAAGGACACTGCACTCATGTGCACATACACATGTAGACACACACACACACACACACACACACACACACACACACACATACACATAAATAAAACTAAAAATAAATCTTAAATAATTATTTCCTTATTAAAGGTACCAAAACAGCATCAATTCTAAGTCTAATAGCTGAGGGGAAAACTTGACTTGTATTTATTTCTATCGTCTTTTAGAAGGACATTATTCAGCAGTTAATAAGAATGAAACCAAGAATTGAGCCCAAAGACCACAGACAACTTTTAGAAATTAATCCATCAACTCCAGCTACAATAAACCTCCCTACAGTGATCCTCTTATTCCTGGTGGTATTTCTACAAGTAAAGTCCATTTCTCAAACCCTGAACTTTGGACCATAGCATTGTAACTGGTAGAGTTTTATTTAAACAGAAACAATACAAATAGAAATATTTTCATTTCATCTTTCCTCCTGGTAAGCTATCATTTTCTTCAGAGGTCTACACAGGCTTTTTCTCCAGGAACCCACATGCAAAATCAAAGGAAAGTACCATAACACATGATACTTTTCTTTTATTGTTTTTTTGCTTTTAGGTATTTTTGAGACAGAGTCTCCCTTTAGTCCCAGCTGGCCTAGAGCTCTCTCTCTCTGTAGACCAGGCTGGCCTTGAACTCACAGACATCCACCTGCCTCTGCCTCCTGAGTGCTGGGATTAAAGTAAAGAATAACAATTCCAGTGTGGAGCACAAGGGCAGGACTGATGGTTGTTTGGGCTTGCCAAGGAGGAGTCTTCAAACAATTACTTAAGGAAAACATGACATCTTTCAGCCTAATAAAGAAAAGAAAAAAAAAGAAATAATAAGCCAATGACGCTAAAACCTATAACGTCATAATCTTGATATATGTGTGGCATGCATATATGCATATTTTGGAGTGATGCAAATTGGAAAGAACAACAAAACAACAACAAAAAACTGGGTCAAATAACTGACAGAAATGGTGAACTTCTGCCTGAAACAGTAAACTTCTGCATCAAAAATTTTAAAAGAGACTGAGAAAAAGATGAGCAACATGTATAGCAGAATGCATGAGCTCTGGTGGGGGGCAACGAAGGGGGAATGGGTCTGGATTTGAGTGGGAAATGTATGAAATGCACAAAGCTTCAATAAAAATTGGCTTTGAAAAAAAAAAAAAAGAATAATTCCAGCAATACATTTCTGGCTATAATTTTATGACCTGTTTACTGTCTGTCTGTCTCTCTGTCTGTCTGTGTCTCTGTGAGTTTTTGTGTGACCTAGTTTGCTTTTATGCTGTTAGGATAAACAACATGACCAAAACCAACTTGGAGAGGAAAGGGTTTATTTCAGCTTACAGGTTCCAGTACAGAACCAAGCCAAGACAGGACTTTGAGGCAGGAACTGAAGCGGGGCCATGGACAGATGCTGCTTACTGTTTTTTTGTTTTTTTGTTTTGTTTGTTTGTTTGTTTGTTTTTCCCTCTGACTTGCTCTCAACTACTTTTCTTTTTAAATATTTTTAATTATTTATTTATTTTAGTTTTATGTGTAATGAGTGTTATGCCTCCTTGTGTATAAGTACAACCATGTTGTATGATGCCCGAAGAGAACAGAAGAGGGCATCATATCCACTGGAATGGGAGTTATAAACCATTGTCAGCCATCATGTAGGTGCTGGGATTTGAACTTGGGTTTTCTGCAAAACCAGCCAGTGCTCTTAACCACTGAGCCATCTCTCCAGCCCCTCAGCTACCTTTCATATGAAGCACAGGCCTATCCAAGGATGGAAGTGCTCAGAGTGAGGTGGTGAGGTGGTCACGCCTATATCAATGAAAATGCTTCGCAGACATGGCTACAGACCAGTATGTCTTAGATAAGTCTTCAGTTGGTATTCCTTCCTCCAAAGAGAGTACATTCGCAACAAGTTGATAGTGGAAGCTAACTATGATGTGGGAGTGAACCTAAGGCCTTGTATATAAGACTGCACTGCAGAATTAAATATCCAACCCTCATTTTACTTTTGAGACAGGGTTTCATTAAGCTTTAGAATCAAGCATTGAAGTCATTCTGTAACTTGGAAGGTAATGAATTTACAATTTTCCTGCCCCTGCCTCCTGGGGTGTTAGAATTATAAGCCTGAGTCACCAGACCTGAATTCTGTCATTGTTTTTTAACTGAATTTTTATGATTTTGTATACAATTTATTCAAATGATATTTAGATTCCCTCCCTATCCACGCCTTCCCTTATTGCCCTCAAGCCAATTTAATGTACTCTATTATGTATGTAATAAGGCCTATAGAGTCTATTTCATGCTCCCAAATGTCCTCCAGTGTAGGTACATTCACTAGAGCCTGTTTAGCCTACCAAGAGTACTATTCTTGAAAGAGACTGTCTCTCCCACTCCCCAGCCATCAGCTGCCAAAGTTTTCTTAAGGTTGGGTCGGGTTTACTTACACTTCCCCATGTCTATTCTGGGACTCTGGTCTGAGCTTGGACGGCCTTGTGCTGTTATAGTTTCTGTGAGTTCACATGAGTAATTGATCAGCTGTCTGGAAAACTGTTTCCTTCTGGTCATCCACCACCTCTGGTTCTTCCAATCTTTCTGCCCCTTCTTCCACAATGAACCCTAATCCTGGAGAGACAACTTTGATGTAGATGATCTATTCAGAGATAAGCAGTTTTAACCTCTTGTTCTCTGGGCATTGGCCAGCTATGGGTTTCTGTATTAATCACCACCTGCTGCATAAGGAAACTCCTTTGGTGAGAGCTGAGAGCTGCATTCATCTCATGACTATGGAAAGACCTATTTCCTTTCGTTATCTTTCTCATCACAGGTTTACAGGTAATAGAGTAGAAAGGAATGTCTATTTTAAAATGGGCTAATAGCAATGCAATATTTAGTAACAACTTTCGATTGAAGAGATAAAGTCTGGTTGTGGCAAAGAAATAAGAATAAAAATAAAGGGCTGAAGCCCAGGAGTTCTAGGCATGGACAGGGACTGGACTGAATTTGCCTATAACCAAAGCAAAATGAAAAGAACCAGACCACAAGGGCGACATCAGTCAGCAATGACTCAATTATTTTAAATAAGTTCCTTAGCAAAACTGGCATGCATAAAAGTTTTTCATGGAGCAGTGTGAAGAAGAAGTGAGAACGACCCCTGGACCGACCAAAGCAGCCCGCTGCTGCATCCCTGCTTCCAGCGCCTGTGTGCCCGCCACCGCCATGCCCAAGAGAAAGGCTGAAGGGGATGCTAAAGGGGATAAAGCCAAGGTGAAGGACGAGCCACAGAGAAGATCTGCAAGATTATCTGCTAAACCTGCTCCTCCAAAGCCAGAGCCCAAGCCTAAGAAGGCACCGCAAAGAAGGGAGAGAAGGTGCTCAAAGGGAAAAAGGGAAAAGCTGATGCTGGCAAGGATGGAAATAACCCTGCAGAAAACGGAGACTCCAAAACAGAGCAGGCACAGAAAGCCGAAGGTGCTGGAGATGCCAAGTGAAGTGTGTGTGTGTGTGTGTGTGTGTGTGTGCATTTTTGATAACTGTGTACTTCTGGTGACTGTACAGTTTGAAATACTACTTTTTATCAAGTTTTATAAAAATGCAGAACTTTGTTTTACTTTTTTTAAAAAAAGCTATGTTGTTAGCACACAGAACACTTCATTGATTTGGGGGGAGGAACATATATAGCTAACAGTGTCTCCCAAGCAGGATTGATGTGGGGAAACACCTTTCCCTGCTAGTTCTGAAAGACTCCTCTTGGCTCCCAGGAGGAGACTTCCTGATGTTGACACACATGACCACCTTGGCACATAATGCTTTGTGGTGTGGGAAAATTCAAAATTAACTTTTATAACCTCCTCTCCCTCCACCTTAAAAAATCAACATAGTCTTAACTCCCTTAAAACCCAGAGATCTGTTGGAACCTGACCCCCTAAAATTGGTTTTGCCCAGTGTGTTGGGCAATCTGGACTGCAGTGACATCACTGGGAAGGTTCCTCAGAAGAGCAGTGGTTCCTTTTCTAAAAGATTGTGGATCTTCAGATTAATACTTCTGCCGTGTTCATTTCATTTCCTGCAAGTCGGGGTCAGCTTGTGAAAAGTTGTTAAACAGCATGCTTATGTGAAATGTCAACGCTCACTCTACACTCTCCCCATTCAGAGCATCAAATGAAGACTTCATTGGATTTCATAGTGGCTTTCTGATTTTGGTAGTCCATATAAGAACGGAGTTTGAAAGTTCTTGTATACTGCTAATGATTGTCTGCCCATGTCCTGCCTGAAATACCATGACCGTTTATGAGAAGTATCTTTATTAAAGCTGGATACAGTTTGGCTTGGCAAAAAAAAAAAGTTTTTCATGTCTTACAAATCTGCAGAAGAAAAGGCTAGGTACTGGTTTAGAGAGGGTGACAGGAAAAAGTAAACCTTGAGCAAAATGCAAAAAAAAAAAAATTAACCTTAATCTTAAATTTTTATGTCTGTACCTGATATCAAAATTTATTACTTCTATAATACACTAATCATGCCAAGACTTCTTATCCATATAAAGGCATTTGTTATTTATGGACCAGCCAAACTGTTCATGCTAAAATCATTTATTCATTCTTTTAATGGAAACTAAACTCTTACTGTATGCCCCACATTACACCAGGGACTATGCACACAAAGCTGGAGAAAAGTCTTCCTGATGGCTTAGTGTGTGTTTACTTACTCTCCAAGTAGACCATGGCCTCCACTACTGTGCAGCATTTGGACATTCCAATTCCAATTATCCAATTCATCTTTTCTAACAGTTATTTTTCAGTGGATGGCACAGTACCCCCCTGATTCACTAAATTTCACAATTAACTGATACTAGAATCATGCTTCTAAACAGTATCCCTAAAACACTGTCCATTCTGACATAGTAATAAGGGTGTATGAAGTAAAGGTAGTTTCTCTCTCTCTCTCTCTCTCTCTCTCTCTCTCTCTCTCTCTCTCTCTCTCTCTCTTTCTCTCTTTCAAAAAATATATGGGGATATATGAGGAAGGTCAGTTACTCTTAGGGATTTCTGTGACTAGAGCATTTTTCCACAAAAATCAAAACTATATACATTAACCCACTTCACTCGAGCCACTGAGCAGACATAAAATTGAAATAAATTTGGGCTACTGACAATCTGGGATCTATCTAAACCAGTGATCCAAGAATAAGAGTTTCCACAACCCATTATATTCCACTACATTCCTTTAATTCCAAAAAGAAAAAAAGCTGTCCACTCTGTCATTTTTCATGAGGTGCATATAGAGAAATTTTAACAAGACCCAAATAAAATCTCTGTAAATCTTGTTGGTCCATATTGCAACCTTGAAATGTGGTCATTTTCTCAATAAGATATCAGAAATTAATTTGATGTGTGATTTTATAACCTCATCCTTTTCCTTTTAGATATCTTTGCTGATAAATTGCTATCTCAGAAATAGTCTTGGAAATACAGATAATCCCTCCCCCATGAGCTCTGTTCCTTTCAGTTCCAACCACCTACATCCAGAAGGCTTCCCCACTGTATCTACAGCAGCCCAGGCAGCTGCTCCACAGCTTGCTGCTATTGGCCAAGTTTGTCCTAAAGTCTGCAATTAATGCAATAATTAAAACCCTTTGAAAAGCTCTTGGTTCAACCAACGGTGTTTTCTTTTCCAGGAGAAATTGTCCTCTATAAAAACACAGTAGGAGGTACATTTAAAAACTATATTTCAATTGCAAACAACATGGCTGCATCCTTAGTGGCAAAAAGATGATAAGAAAATTATCCAAGGCCCCAGAGGTGGCATGAGAGGTGGAACGGAAATTCCTTTCAGCCATATTCACGCTCTGCTGCTGCTCCTGCAAAGGCGGAAACTCATTTGAAAATGGAGCAAATTAGCAAAATTAAACAGATGGGAGCCCTGGGTCATATCTCACAACCTCATTAATGCATCTAGGATGAACGCAGTGTAATGAAACAAAGGAACTGCAAAGTTTAAACAAAGAAAGCCTATGCTTTTCTACGTTGACCAATAAAATGAAAAATGAATAACATTGACTCTATTAATAATTAATTTTCAGATGCAAGTCTGGACTAATAACTCCTTCTACCATGCCCTTAAAATAATTTGTTTTGTAGCTCTTTCCTCTAAGAAGTTTAAAATTTAGAATGGCTGACCCCACTCTGACTGGAATTCCCTCAGTGACAACTTCAGTCTCCGATCCTACTCAGCTTGCCTTTCCAAATTTACCAGCCATCTTTTTCACAAATGAACTAACCCTTTGCCCACACAACCAGCTTTTTCTCCAGATTCAAAATGTTGCCTATTTTCTCAGAGCCCATCTCTTTGCAGAGAATCCCATAAAGCAAGTACTTTGAAAAGAGGATGAGTTTAGAGCCAGGAGATGCAGGTCTGATTCAGTATTGACTTTATTATTAATGGCTAAAGACATTTAGATCTCAAATTTATACTTTCTAGGCCTGCATTTCCTTGTTATATAATGGGCATAACCTCTGAAGACAGAGGCAATTGGATCTCTGTGAGTTCAAGGCCACCCTGGTCTACATAGTGAGTTCCAGGCCAGCTGGAGCTACAGGGAAACCCTGTCTCTGACCCCCCCCCCCAAAAAAAGAAGACCTAGTGGTGTGAGGTGGTTTGGATGAGTGTCCCCATAGGCTCTAGGTATTCAGACATTTGTCTCCAGTTGGTGGCGCTGTTTTTGGAGGTCTTGGAGGGTGTGGCCAGGCTAGAGGAAGCGAGTTGTTGGGGGCAGGCTTAGTGACTTTTAACAAGCCTCGTGGTCTACAGTTGCTTCCTCTCTGCTTTCTGTGCTCTTTGCAAGATGCTATCTTCGGTTTGCTGCTCCAGATCCAGCCGCCACACCTCCCACCACAATGGACTCTAATTCCCTGGAACTGCCAATCGTAAGCTCAAATAAACTCTTCCTTTTATAAGTTCCTTGGTCATGGTGCTTTATCACAGCAACAGAAAAGTGACTAATACAGTTATTGGTACCAAGAGTGGAGTGTTGGCTGTGAAGAACCTGACCATGTGTATGTTTGGAGAAGTGTGGAAGACTTTGGAACTTTGGGCTGGAACGGCTGTTGACTATTGTAAGCAGAGCTTAAAGGGCCATTCTAGTGGAGGCCTGAAAGAAAGCATGGCTGCAAAAGATGTGGTTCCAGTGGGTAAAGGTAAAGGACAGCAGCAAACGCCGGGATAAATGATTTGACTAGGAGTCCCTGGTAGCAGATGTTGCCACCAGCCCAGATGCTTGCCTGATGGCTACGGATGAAAAGCAATGGACCGATGTCCTTGGAGGATAGTTCAAGACAGCCTAATGTAGAAATGGTTGGCCTGGCTTTTAATGGTGAACTATTGTGCCGATTACAGTGCAAGAGAAGTCAGATGCAGCGGGGAAGAGACAATGCCGAATGTACAGTGTTGGGATGCTGAAAACCTGGGTGATACCTCAGGAAGATTAAAGTGGGGCCAAGCACTGTGCAAGGAGAGGCTGCCTTGTCATAAGAGATTAAAGCATAGAGGAGGAGGCGCTGGAGATTTACAAGTAAGACAAAAAATCAGGTACCTTCAGGTGGCAAGACCGGACACTAAGCGCTACATGCCTGCCAACAAGTCGCAGGGTCGAGAGAAAAGTGTAGCAAATGTTGGCTTGCGTGAGCGAACATAAGTCGGCAGGTCCATCGCCACAATGCGAGGAACACCTCGGGCGTGGTGTCAATCCCGTGGTCGGCGGTTTAGAAAAGCATTGAAGTTTTCAAGAGTGAAGGGTATTCAGTGGATTCTTCCTCCAACGGTTTCAGAGAGCGTTGCCAAAAGACCGAGAGCGCGCAGGGGTGTCCCTGAGTAAAAGTAGGGGAGCCCTGATGGGCAATGTGTGGTGAACGCGTGGTGAGATGTGAGCTGGGTGTGGGCAGCAGAGTGACCAAGAAGACATTCGAGATGCTAGAACCTTGTGAGATATTTGTAGCAAGCGAGGTAGTTGCATGACAGGAGTGTGGTAACGCCTAGAAAGAACAGAGATGTATGTGCAAGCACAGCTGGAAGAGCTAAGCCATCTAATCTTTGGAAGTCAAGTCCCAGAAGTTGCATGTGGAGCTAGGGACTTGGCTTTGCCCTGCTGGTTTTCGGTCTTGTTTTGGTCTACAGTATTTCCTCACATGCCTCTATTTCTCCCTTTTGGAATGGGAATGTGTACTTCGGTTTACTACTGTACTGTTGGGAGTAATTGGTCTGTTGATTTTACTAGGAGCTTACAGTTTGGGATGATTGCCTGGAGTCTCAGTAGGAGACTTTGGAGCTGAACTTTTGGCAATGCATTGCACGACTGGCTAAAGATCTATGGGGACTTTTTAGGTTGGACTAAATGCATTTTGCATTTTACTATGGTCAGGAGCCTATGGCGGGCCAGGGAGTGGAATGTGGTGGTTTGGATGAGTGTCCCATAGGCTCTAGGTATTCAGATCATTAGTCTCCAGTTGGTGGCTGTACTCTTGGAGGTCTTGGAGGTGTGGCCATGCTAGAGGAAGTGTTTTGTTGGGGGCAGGCTTAGTTGAGTTTTAACAAGCCTGGTGGTTACTGTTGCTTCCTCTCTGCTTCCTGTGCTCTTTTGCGAGATGTGATCCTCGGTTTTGCTGCTCCAGATCCAGCCACCACATTTCCGCCACAATGGACTCTAATTCCCTGGAATCGCAATCATAAGCTAAAATAAACTCTTCCTTTTATAAGTTCCTTGGTCATGGTGCTTTATCACACCAGCAGAAAACTGACTAATACATGGTGCATAACCATCTGTTCCTCCAGAATGTTTGTAAGAGTGAAGCATTAATTTGATATGTAAAATATCCAGCGAGTGCCCAACAGCCACATCCATCCCTACTCATATGCCCCATCTACCTTTGAAACTCTACCTTCAAAATCATCTCCCTAAAAGCCTCTTCTGACCCTCCCAAGTATAAGTAAGCTCTATTCCCCTGAGTACTTAAACTATTTATCCACAACCTATTCATTTGACATTTTCTAAAATAACCTTCCCAGGCCAAGACTCCTCCACAGTTTGACTGCAAGCCACTGATGGTTGACCATGCTCACTATGTCACTTTACCCACCATGGTATAAGCACAAAGTCTGTGACTTTCATTAATTCAAAACTGAATTTGTTTTCTCAGTTGGTTTTGCCTTGTTTTTTTTTTTTTTTTTCCTGTACAATAAAATTTAGGAGTTACCATCCCTGAGGTGAAGATGGACCCTATCTCCCTCCCACAAGATTCCATCATCTTTCAGGGTTTCCATTACTTGGCCCAAAGACTCTAGTAAAATATACCATGAACAAGACAACTTATAGAAAGAAGAATTCACTTAGCTTATGGTTCCAGAGGGCTAAGACTCCCATCTTGGTGGGTGAGACATGGCAAGAGGCAGCTGGAGTAGAAAGCTGAGAATTCACATCTTCAAGCAGCCACAGGTAGGGGAGGGAGGGAGAGAGGGAGAGAGGGAGAGAGGGAGAGAGGGAGAGAGAGAGAGAGAGAGAGAGAGAGAGAGAGAGAGAGAGAGGAGAGAGAGAGACTGGAAGTGGTCAAGGCTATGTACTCTTAGACTCTCGAAGAATGGTATCACTCTTAGACTCTCAAAGCCTGGCCTCAGTGATGTGTTTCCTTCAGCAAAGCCACACTTCCTAAACCTCCTCAAACAGCACCATCGACAGGGGCTAAGTATTCAAATACTAGAACCCTATAGATGACACTCCTTATTGAAACCACATGCTGCATTTTTAGGATATTAATAAAAATGTATAGAAGAAAGGTAGCTAAAACTGGGGAAGAATTTTGAGTAAACCGAGTAAACAGGTAGATCTCTTCTAGTTGATGGGTTGGAACTTCTTAGCAACCTCCTATTTCCAACATTTGTCTCAGTCTATCATTTTATTACTCATTTAAATCACCCCATCATCAAAGAAGTGCAAAAATTTTGGAGTGGAGAAGTATAGTTAGTCAATAGCTTCTTCCTGCTGTGGGAATTCCCAGGTATATGAATTCTTGACTGCAATAACTCCCTGATGCCTGCCTCTCCCTGTTGAAGAAAGAAAAGGAATTCTGAAGCAGGAGAATGGCTCGTAAGAAGCCAGGTACCAGGCAGACAAAATGATAAATGTCCAGAACATAGCAAATGTGCAAAGCATTTCTCCCTATGGCTCGCTCTCAGCTAATCAGCCAGAGAATTCTACTAATCATTTATAGAGAAAGGCCACACTCTCCTAATCAGTCTGAGGTGTGGATGGAATAAACAAGGCTGGGTTCATCTACCGACCGTCTTCACTCTCTTCCTGACGTTTTCCCTAGCACCTGAAATTTCTTCACCTTCCTCTTTAATCTCCAACTCTGAAAACTGAAAAATATTGGAGAAATAAGAAATAGTACCTGAGGAGGAAACAACCTGCTGCTGAAGAGCTCTTCACCTACTCAGAATCCTGGTACAACAATTTACCTGCCCAATAAGTAACATAACCCTGCTCTCTGCCCCTTTAAAACCTCCTTGCCAATTCCACATCCTTCCACATTTGATAAAAATATAGTAAGTCATGTTTTATTTTATTTATTTGAAATAGGTATTATTTTTATTTTATGTGTATGAGTGTATTGCCTGTACGTGTGTAAGTACATCCATGTCATGCAATGCAGAGGACAGAAGAAGGTCCTGGAACTGGAGTAACAGTTGTTACCCACCATGTGGGTGCTGGGATTTAAACCAGGGTCTTCTGCAAGAACAGCAATCACTCCCAACTGCTGAGCCATCTCTCCAGTCCCATAGATCATGTTTTATATAAAATATTTATATGGTGTTGTGTGATACAGAACTATGACTTTTGTCTCTTATCCATAACCTCAAAATGAGTCTCATCTACTCCATCCACAGATGCATGCATCTCAGGTACCCAATAAACAGTAAAGAGAATAATGCAAGACTCTCTTTGGACAGTTCTGAGTTATGGAAGTAAGGAAATAGGTTGATTCTACATACTCTCCTGTGTCTCTCTTACCAGCTGGGGTTCCCTGCTCAGTGGAACAAACACAAGATGAGCAAAACTTCAACAAAACAACTGACCAAACTCTGAACATCTAGAAACCTGGGTATCTAGAAATTCTTTGGTGAAACAGAGAGGGGCACAAAGATTTACCCCAAGCACTAACCAATGGGTTTTTAACATATCCAATGCAAATTTTTCTGGGTCTATGGTGCAGACCAGTAGTCCCTTTGACAAGCATCCCCATGGCATTACCTCAGGCAACATGCATGGACTCCCGGGCATTTCCTAGATGTTGGAAATGCCAAGATGTCGGAAGACAAGAGAGCCTAATGTGGGCCCAAGAGAGCAAAATAAGACAAGCCATCTCTGGGAATGCAAGCCTTGCAGTGCTTGCAAAAAGCAGAGAAAGGAGACCCAGTGAATGACAGTCTAGTTCATTATGGGTCTAACTCTCCTATGATAAGAAGAGTGTAAGGCAGATAAGGAGAAGACAGACCCAAAGAACCCCCTTTTGTATTTCACCCATACCCAAATCACAAGTTCTTGATATGCGTTCCCTCTTCAACCTCTGCATATTGCTAACATTCATAAATCCTTTCCATCCTACTGGTGGTGACAAAACCTAAGGAGCACTTTCTATTTGGGCATCCTACACAATGAGGCACAAAAGAAGTTCCATTAGCACCTATCATAAAGTTGGTAGAGGGCCAGGCACAGTGTCACATGTCTTTAATCCCAGCACTGAGGAGATTGATACAGGAGAATCATGAATTCAAGACCTGCCAATCAAGTCTAATTAAAAAAAAAAAAAGATAAGTGAAGATCTTGACTTCCCATGGCATCTCTCTCAATGCACAGACCCTGGGAAGCACTCAGATACTAACAGTCCACATAAGAGCTAGAAATGGGCCAAAGCAAACACAGAACCAAGGGGAGCTTCAGAAGAATCATAGGCACTGAAATGAAAATAATTTTTCCTCATCTTTTAGGAGTCCTTCATTTAAGGGGACAAATGATTTTTTTTAATTTCCAAAATTACAAGGAGAGCTGTGCTAGTTTTATAGAGATGAGGAGTTTGGTTTTTTTTTTAATTAATTTATTTTTTTAATTTTCATTTTTTAAAATTTTTTTTTATTAATTTTATTTATTTCTGTATGTGTGTGAATGTACTGTCTGCATGCAAGTTTGTGCACCCATGTCGTGCAATGCCGCGGAGGTCAGAAGAGGGTCTCGGATTCCCCTGGAACTAGAGTTCTCCTGGAATTGGAGTTTCAGACGGTTCTCAGCCGCCATGTGGGTGCTGGGGATCGAACCCGGGTCCTCTGTAAGAGTGGTCGGCACTCTTAACCGCTAGGCCATCTCTCTAGCCCCTAATTTTCATTTTTTATTGATGCTTTGTGTATTTCATACATCATTTTCCAATTCAGTTCAGGCATATTTCCCTTTCCCTTCCCCCCACCCCACCCCACCCCATCCCAGATCATGCATTCTGCCATAACTGTCCTGCATCTTTCTCTCAGATTTTTTTCATTTTTTAACAATAAGTGATAATTTATGAGTACAAGCATCCTTCATGTAAAACCAATTTGTAAGCAGTTGTGCCCAAACCCACACAGCCCATG
The DNA here is from genome assembly GCA_009823505.1 of Rhizomys pruinosus. Classification (NCBI taxonomy): domain Eukaryota; kingdom Metazoa; phylum Chordata; class Mammalia; order Rodentia; family Spalacidae; genus Rhizomys; species Rhizomys pruinosus. The sequence continues at coordinate 259,243 of VZQC01014231.1, read as the reverse complement.
GATCCCACCATCCAGCACAGTGGGTTTGTATGTTCAATCAAGTTGATCAAATGAGTGTCCAGACACAGGTGGACGAGAAGCAAAATAGTCTACTTTCTCTGGAGCTGTTGTCTTGGACTCTGGTCAATTCTGGCTGTTTCCTTTCATGGGCTGACAGTTTGATTTTTTTTAATTTTAAAGTTTGTTGTTTACCATCAGCTTATATGTTAATTTTAAAATTGATGGAGAAATATATTTACATTCTATTTAGAACTCTTGGTCACTGAGTAACATCGAATTTTCAAAATCCCCCTGAGGCTCGCAAGATGCCTGCTTCTGTCCACTAATTATACAATTTAACTTCATGACTTCATTTATCTTCAAAGTCTCAATTCATGTTCCAGAATGAAAACTTATTTTGCTTTGGTAAAGTCAATTCTTACTGTTCCTTCTTTTCCCCAAGTCCCACTATACAGTCAGGAAGAAGACTAGAACTCATATTAAATACCCAAACAGTAATTTTTCATTTACTTTCAGAAACTACTTCATGGGGAAAAATGGCCTTCAGGAGACTGGTTAAGCTGGCGGATTGTAGCATGTGAACAGCTAGTCCATGAGCAAGTCTTCCTCCAGCCTCCAGCTGCAAGCTGCAGCAGTTAACACCGTGTTGAGTACCGTGCTCAGAGCATGCCTATTCAAGAAACGACTGTGAATAACGAGGCTGAGAACAGTGCTATAGCGGACTCTTTTGATGACTTTTAATATTTTGCTGAGGATACGAAGCTGTGGCATCCACAGGACATTGAATAGAAAAGGTCAGAGCACATCATTTAATTAACGACTTCATATAAAGTCTTATGCTATAAAACTATCAATGGAAGTCAATGATACAGTGAATATGCAGGCTGTTTGGTTTATTGGCTGGAAGTCCATCTGCTTCATTCATACATACAGCCTTGCAGATGCAGTTGAAATGAATGACACGACAATCAGAATAATGATCCGAGTTTGACAAATACTGCATTTTTCTATAAAATATTGACCACTATTGTCTATATAAAAATAACGCTGTAAGAAATAACTTAACCAAGTAGTTGCTAAAATAATGTTGCTAAAACCTGACTTAACATAAGACTGAGAAAGGAATGTAGCCCAGTGAACCTCCACTTCCAAGGTTCTACTGGGGACTAATTCACTAAAGGCCAAGATCAGACTCCAGTAAGTTAAGGAATAGCTTCATTAGAACAGATGAAAGTGAGTCATACATCTGGGAGAGGCCAACAAATTCTTTTTTGTGCTAAGATGTATCTGAGAGCCAAACAGATTAATATGGTATTGTAAAAGAATTTCTCAAATCAACAGCTCTAAGATTTTGTTCCTTTTAAGTATAAATGCTAAAACATTCTATCCAGCAAATAAAGAAATACAAATGAAGAAAAGGCTAAATTAAATAAACTGTTTAGGGAAATCTTAAATCATCATAATAATAGCATTACAACAAGAACAAGAATTTTAATTATTTTCCACCATATAATCCAGAAGCAATAATATGTCAGATAAATTTACAGTATACTTAGGGACTGCAATTGTTTTAATGGGTGCTCTCTATTAAATGTTAATAATAAAGATGTGAGCATAGTTGTAAATGAGACCAAAGAAATGAATTTAAAAGAATAAATGATGGGCAAATAATAATACAGAAAGCGCCTCTGCCTCCATAGACTCCTGGCAGTACATGAACAAATGTTACCTCACAGTAAAAACACAGACATCCTTCCAGTAATAGAATTTAAGTTAGGGTATTATTCAATTTTCTCCTACTAAAACAAATTATATTTCTTCTAATAAAAATGGATGATGAAAGTTTTTTTGGTCCAAAAAGAAATAAAAGTAAGCTTTCTTTCATTTTATCAAGTTCTTTTGTGAGGGTTTTATTATTTCTAAGTGAGCTTATATTAATATAAAAGCTACCCAAATAAGGGGCAAAGGTTTGATGTATATGAGGTTTTGTTCTAATTATTTTTTCAGCTCACAACAAATATAATGCAAATGCTTCTGTAAATAGTTTTAACTACACTCTGCAAGCATAAAATAAAACACAATCCTTGTACCTCCTAAAGTGCTATCTCAAATAAAAATTCTGCCTAGACATTTCTCCAGCAGACAAATGGTTGTACCAAAAGAGATAGGATCCCCTGGTCTACACACCTAGGGTGCATGATGGCTATACTTTGCTCAAGCATGCCTTTGTCCTTTCCCCTACTAAGGATAAAAATATGTCATATCATGGCCTAAAAGGAGAGTGAATCTCCTTCCTTCAGCAGCCATCCATTGTCTACAGCTTCTCTGCCAAATGTGGGGGCTTCAATGGCCCCACCCCATTCTATACCTATACGCATATGGGCAACATAAATTACACTCAGAAAGTTATCAGTAACAAAAAATGGAGAGTATGAAGTTGGGAGGGAGATGAGGCAGGCGGACCCTAGGAGGAATTGGAAGGAGGTCAAAATGGATGGATATGACCAAAATATATTACATAGTTGTACAGATTTTTCAAAGAATAAATAATGAATACTGTTTAAAAATAAATCCTTCATACTTCTTCATATTCTATAGAACAGATTTGATCATAGCAGATGAGGAGCCTTGAGTAATCAATACACACTTGTTGCATAAAGGAGAAGAAGGCATAAATGCTGTTAGTTTAATTACAGACATTAGCATGTTTTATACCTATGTTGAACCTTTTTCTAGGAACTAAATGGAGGAAAGATATTTAATATATAAGAGTAGATTCTAAAAACTTTATTGGGCTCTGAATCTCAGAGTCACTATTCACTTTTAACCTCTGTGTTTTAGACAAATTCTTTAATCACTTTGGGCAGTTTTATCTTTAAAATGGATACAAAGATGCCAAAATCTGGGCTCACATCAGGCCTTGTGGTGATAACAGATAGGAAGGACAGCTAGCAAAGCAGCAGAAGACACCTCTTTCCACCTACCTCATATTTACATAGAAAATTGCCTTTCATCTTGCTCAATTCCCCTAAGATATTCTTTTTTTTAAAAGATATTCTAAATAAATATTCTGTTCTTGTTCTAGTTCCACCAACCACACATCAAAATGGGAACTCCTCCCGAAGCCTTGAGCACTAAATCTTTGAACCAGCATCTTGCTCTCTCATGAAGCAAGTGAAATCTGTCAGATTTGGTTTTCTCTGTCTGCCTTAAGAATTATTCTAGAAACACAGCCATTTCCATTCCCCTTCCCAAAGGTGCCTTTCCTAACTTTCCAGGCTCAGGACTCAGGACCAGGATCAGAAGTCTCCTCTGTGCTCCTCCTGTGAACCTCAGTCCATACTCTTCAGCCCCTTCCCTACATCTTGACTTTTCCCATAGCACCAGCTACTTTTCTGAGAAAGATCTTATTGTGTACTTCATAAATGATATTCTGTCATTTAGGATCTCTTTCTCTCTCTCTCTCTCTCTCTCTCTCTCTCTCTCTCTCTCTCTCTCTCTCCTCTCCTTCCCTCCTCCCACAGTGTCTCTACCTGCTGTTGCTTAGCACTATCATGCTTTATATTCTGCGGAAAGAATTCCAGCTCCATAGCCAGCACTGAAGACCACAGCTGATCATTAGTTGATCCTGGGCAAAGGTTCAAACATTCATCTCTAATGAAGCATCTTTCCTAACTGTGATACACACACACAAGAAACTTGTCTATTAAAGTGATACTTCTCAAATTCAATGAGCTTGGAAACAACTGGAGATCAGTAGCTCTAGAAAGGACCCAGGAATATGCAGCATTGATAAACAGGTTGATACAGAGCAGCAGGTCTGCAAACTCCACTTGGAAGACTAGTATGCTTAGGGATCCCTGCTGTACAGATTCTACGAATCCTGTCATCTACGGAAAGTAAGGAGCACAGAAACCATGGAAATGCTGCCTCCCTCTATGTCTCCAGTCCCATTGCATCCTTGCTATGTAGAACTGTCCTCCATATTCTCCTTTGCCTCTCCCAAATAACATCAATAGGGCACTTGCTATGACCCAGGGGCTCCACATACATTATCTCAGCTGATACACAGTCATCTCTAAAGGCCTATCATTCTCATTTTACAAACATAAAACTTAAAAAATAAACCTTGGAAACAGCATAAAATATCTCCAAGGTCACAAGTAAAATGATATCTAGAAGCCTAGACCTGATACATCCTTTACTTTAATGTGCAATATGTGGTCTTTGTTTTCAAACAAACAAAGAAACAAACTTGTTTGTTAGCAGAGATTTATGAAAAATACAAGGTCAGGTCTGGCCACAATGATACAGCGTGGTAAGTGTAAACTCTTAGAGGTACAGGTCTGTGCAACTGCATCTGACTTCTGCATGCACGGTACACATAGATGTTCCCCACTTAGTTACATATATGCAGTCTTTCAGTAAGAAAGTCTGCCTTTACCAATAGGTACACTGCAACAGAGAGGCGAGATGACATTACCCAAAGCAAGGTGGGACAAAAATTCCATCAGACTGACTTATTCTGAAAGCCCTCCTGGTTCTAACAGAGCATATCAAGTGACCTGAATGCAAATAAAGTTTCCATCTCCAAACAGCTACATGACCTTTAAAGTTCTGTAAATCTTTTTGAATCTCAAGCTAAAACTGGAATAAAATAATATACTTTGCAAAATGATGGTAAGGTATAAATGAGGTAAAATATGTAAAAATGTTCAGCTGTGATAGGAACTCAGTAAATTCTAATTTCCCTTTTCTTACTCACTTTCTGATCCTTTTAAAGATAATCTTCAGCTTTATTTGTTGGAAATACCAGGACTCCCAAACTTAAATACACCCTATAATCAACTAGAGCTTCCCAAACTTCAGGTTCTTAGGACAACCACTGAACTAAATGATACTTATCCCCAGGGATCTAGGACAGGAATCTGCACTAAATCTCTAGCAGGATAGCCCTGAAATCATCATTATCCAATATGCCAACCGCTGGTCTGTCTAAGATCAGAACTAGAACAAGAATCCATGTATAGTTCTTCACAGTCAACCAGACCAAGGAACCTACAGTTAAGGTCTGAGTTTTCAGATCTTGTGTTTCTTTTATTTGAGATTTTATTTTCCTTTATCTTCCATTTACTTTGATTCATAATATCTAGTTTTCAGAAATATTACTCCTATCTTATTTGCATTGTATTAAAATTAGGAAAACCCAGTGAAAAAAAGCAGCATTCTCCCATGAAAACACTATTGCAATTGTTGCAAAGAAGTAAACAAATGAAAGCAGGAAATTCAAACCTTTCTTCCCATGGTGTCTCAAACTCCTTATGCAAATATTAGCTATGAATGCATCCATTCAGCAGCTTACTAGGCAATAAAAGCAGCATATAGACAGGCAGGAAGAATCCATTCCGTTACTGTTAAAATAATAACTATGAATTTCTTAACTCCTGCTCATTATAATGCTCAGTCATAGATTGAGATAAAGGTAACATCTGTGTCAATCTAAGGCCTGGTTCAAGAACTCTTTGACTTGAATATTCTTTTAAACTAGATTGATAGGTGTCACTTTGCAAGTACTTATGTGGCAGTGCATCATACTCTCATAGGAGCTGGGACTCAGCTACAGAGACAGTAGTTAGATCTCATGTTACTGTGTCAAGAAAATTTGAAGGGTAATTTGTCACTGAAAGAGCTTTCATGAAAAGGAATCTCCGTTTAAGGGAAATACAAAAATAAAAGGGTAACCTTCAGTAATATTTTAATGATGCTATATAAAAGTTAATCAGCATTGATGATTTTGTAAAAACATTATAACTTTATGCAAACTAACCATTAAATCTCTTCTGTATAATCATCTCGCATGTAGCCTTGACCCATGAAATCCTCTTTAAGATGGTGTCTTGCTACTAGATTCGAAAAAACAAAACAAAGTTAAACTCAATCTTAACAGTCAAGAGTACTTCATTAGTATTCAAACCACTCCTGTCTGGGCTCCACCCTTGGTATTTGGCCAGAACTATTTTATAATCCTTCCTGCTGCTAATCGCAATGTGTACTTTTCAATTTAAAGTGTCATCACTAAAAAAGAAAAAAGAAAAGGAAAGGAAATGAAAGGAAAGAAAGGAAAGGAAAGGAAAGGAAAGGAAAGGAAAGAAAAGAAAAGAAAAGAAAAGAAAAGAAAAGAAAAGAAAAGAAAAGAAAAGAAAAGAAAAGAAAAGAAAAGAAAAGAAAAGAAAAGAAAAGAAAAGAGAAAGGAAAAGGTCAGTTTGGGTTCCCCTTTCCCCCAGTAAGGATGCTCTAGGACAGAGATTGGTGAATACCCCTATCCTGAACTCTTTCCAGATTTCCTGTCTCTACTGTGGCTGTCGTTTCCTGTCACTATTGTGTCCCCACCCATGTGTAAAGATCAGTGCGCCTCATACTCCATTCTCTGAGCCTTTGCTTTATCTTGGACCCGCCTTCAATGAGCAATCCTATCTGCTCCATGGAAACAGAAACATACCGGCCACCCTTGTCTACAATCACCACAGTCATAACCCAGTCCAGACTTCCCTCCCAGCTTCATCTACAAGCTTCTGAGGGCCTACTGGATATTTCTGTTTGGATATGTCAATATTACACCAAAATGAACCCTTCTTGATCTCCTTATATACCATGTGTATACTCTATAACTGAAACTGAACAGCCATCCCCTGAACTTTGTCTGAAAATACCCCCCTTCAGAGCTAAGATTCAAAGACACTTCCAGAACACCTTCACATATGTGTCCTTTCTCCATCTCTGTGCTCATGCCCTAGTCCACACTCATACAAGATCTTGCCAAATGAACTCTAAGTTCCTTCCAGTCCACTCTCCACATAACAGTTATGATGTTTGTAAGGTGGAAACCTTGGAAATCCTCTGCTTAGAAACGCTATATGGTTTTAGGACAAGGTCCATAACCTTAAAAAGACTAGAATATTCTGACTCTTCTTGCTTCTTAGATTTCATCCCTGCTTCTCTTCCATTCTATTCTTCACCTCTGCTTCAAAATAAGAATGTCCTTCCCTCTTCCTTTCTTCTTCCCCCCTTACTCTATCAGAGGTGTCTCGTTATTAAGTGACTCTCATGTCATTTAGATCAAGATAGACCACTGTATTAGTTGCTTTACTAAGGGCTATGACAAAACACCTGACAGAAGCAACTTGAAAGAAGAAATATTTATTTTGCCCCTTGATTCAAGAATGGATATAGTCCATCATGTCAGGAAGGCACAGCAGTGGAAGCACTGTTCGGATGGTCACCCTGCATCAGGTCAGGAGGCAGAAGTGAATGCTGGCACTTGCCTGCCTTCCTCCTTTTACCCTTTTTTATTGAGTATAGTCCCCAAGTCTCTAAATAGTTCTGCCTGAATACTTCTAAGTTATAGTTCTTCTTTGGAAACTTCCTCAAAAACACATATTTGGGTATATCTCCAAATCCAGTCAAGTTGACAATGAACATTAGCCAGTCTGACTCTTGTCAATGTAAAACCCAAACACATCACCTTAAATCAGAACATTCCTGGTCCTTGAAGACTCATGGCCATTTCATAACACAAAATTCATTTATTTGATCTGTTAAAGTTCTCATTCTTAACAGTTCTAACATTTCACAAAAGGTCAAATTTTGAAGTCACTTCTCAGATACAAAACATTCTCTTAACTGTGAACCACTGTAAACCCTGTAAAATATAAAAACATGTTACAGTCTTCTAATATATAATGGCATAGAATAAATAATCCCATTCTAAAATGGAGGAATGAGGGCACAGCCAAGAAAAATAAGCCAAAGCAAGATAGAACATGGCACGGCAAGCACCAAATATTGCAACTCCATGTTGAACATGGGAGCTTCTGTTGATGTTTTCTATGCTCCCATAGGCTCTTGTAGCTCTCACTCTCCAAGTATGCCACCTGCAATACACACAATGTCTCCTGTGCTGATGCCATGCCATGCCTACAAACATCCTCAGTAGATGTCCCAAAAACCTGAAATCTCCAGCATCCTGACATTTCCACTGCAACTTGGGCTTCACATTCACAGACACATGTCACGGCCTTTCAGGACCTCTTTACAAAGATTCCTACCCTACCACACACTGCCTGGTCTCCAAGCCTTCTGGAACCTTGGTGTAAGCCTTCATGATCCTATAACTCTTAGATTTTGCAGGCCTTCAAAACCAGCACAGTGGGCTATGCTGTCAAGTTGTGCTGCCACCTCAAGATGCAAAATACAAGGTCAGGTCTGGCCACAATGATACAGCATGGTAAGTGTAAACTCTTAGAGATACAGGTCTATGCAATTGCATTGACTTCTGCTTGCACGGTACACACGGATGCTCCCCACTTAGTTACATACATGCAGTCTTTCTGTTTGTTGTTTGTTGTTTTCGGCCACAGCCCCACTTCTTCGAACGAGTTTTTTGTATTAGTTCCTGATCTTACTGTTGTGACAAAATATTTGACAGAAACAACTTAAATGAAGAAGGATTTATTTGGCTTATGTTTTAAAAGGGATGCAATCCACCAAGTTAGGAAGCCATGGCCATAGGACCATGAACTCTCTGGTCATACAGCATCCACAATCAGGAGGTGGTTCTCAACTGGCTTTTTCCCAATCCCATGCTGGCACTACCTACATGCTTTTATGGGGAAACCTACCTGGTAACTCACTCAAAGACATACCCTTAGGAGATTCCAAATCTAATCCAATTGACAATGAAGATTAGCCATCATGACTGGTCTGTTACATATTCCCATGGTACCTTTGCTTTTCCTGTACACAGCACAGTATTAAGTATCCTATCATTCTTTTGGGTTACAGCTAATCCCTGTATGATTGTTATCCCAGATACCAGTATTAACCAATCAATAATAGATACCCAATAAATATATGTTGAATAAACTCCCTACTTCTCTTTTCCTATTAGCTAACTACATTTTCTTAATAATCTCATAGTATTATTATCTATGTAATTCAAAATCCCCCTATAATTTATCCTATAGCTAGGGATGCCTAAATCTTCAAAGAAAGAAATAATATTTGGTAGCCACAGAAATTGGTGGAAAAGGATAATAAATGGCAAATTTTTATTCTATTATTACAAGTAGATGTATTCTTTATTGATTTGATGGTAAGAAAATGCCTTAAGCTGTTCTTTAGTTCAAAGAACTCAAAAGTCTTACAAAGCCATAAGACTCATAACAAAGACAAGACCAAAAAGAAAACAAGTTATTATTTACATTGTACCTATAATACATAATAACCTTCTTTATATTCTGTTCTTAGTGACAATGTTTTAAAGACATTTAAATAGTAATACATATGATACAGCTGTATATAAGACTAATCACTATATACAGCATCAGAACCGTTCATTGTCTCTAACCTCTAACCACCTATTATGAATTAGCTTCTTTTCCTCCTTGGTTACACAAAAGAAGCACAGCCATTTATGCAGCTAATCATAAAATCATCAACAATTCTTGCTAACAGGACATAGGTGGATGATATTGGCACCTTAATCATTTTCATGGACTTTTCAATTGTATTTTAAAGAGAAATATTGCTGAGTATATAATGACAGTTATTTAGGAAGTTACTGGAAGTAAAACTACAGGATAGTTAATAAAAGTGATTAAAAACAGTAGACAGATCACCCATCAATACATTTAATACACTGGGCAGGTTTAACCTAACAATTTTGCTTTTACAGGTAGCTTTATCGGCCATTTTTAATTTATCCTCCTAAGGAAAAAAAATGTGCAACATGAAACTCAATTAAGTCAGTGATGATAAAGCTGAGAGTATTTCTCCACACTCCCTATATCAAATTTGTTAAACATGAAGCTCAGAAAGGCACCCGCACATGCCAGTGAAAGATAGTGAATCTCGCCTGACCCTCTGCATTTTCAGTGATATCAAATGAAAACAGACATAGTAAGCACCAACCCTCAGAGATTTATCGAAAAATTCACCCATAAAATGCTAAGTCGATCATAAGGAAGAACATGTATTTAATATGCTATTTCTCTATAATAAACAGAGATGCATTTTATAATCTCTCATGCAGTAGCTACTGGGCTCTCCCTGCAAGGAGGCAGCAGAAAACAAATGTATCTACCTCCCAGAAACTGTGGTATTAAAAATAAAATTACCTTTAAAAATAAGAATCCTTTCTCTCTTTTTTTTTTTTTTTTTTTTGTCTTTTGGAGATAGTGTCTCCCTGTAGCCCCGGCTGGCCTGAAACTCGCTCTGTAGATCAGGATGGCCTTGAACTCACAGAGATCCACCTGCCTCTACTTCCCAAGTGCTGGGATTAAAGGTGTGAGCCACCACACCTAGCGAACCCTGACTTTTTCAACCAAGTTGGTCCAAGGTAAAATTCAGCTATGCCTGAATTTTAGTAGCAGCATTGTTCGTAAAGGAAATAAAGACTGGAACATCCCATGTTATGTCCATTCCCAGGGCAAAAATACACTAATTCATTTGAGATGTTAATAGATAAGATACTGTTCTGGTTAAGCTTCATTGTCAACTTCACATATCCGGGGAGGGGGATCGTCCTTGAGGCATCACCTCCATCAGATTGAACTGTAGTCATGTCTATGAGATACTTTCTTGATTGCTGAGTGAAGTGGGAGGGTCTATCCCTCTGCGGGTAGTGACACCCATGGGCAGGTGGTTCTGGGTGGTCCTGGGTTGTATACAAAAGCAGGCTGAGCACAGGCCATGGGACCAGGCCAGTGTTCCTCCATGGTTTGTACTCCAGTTCTGCCTTCATACTCCTACCCTGCTTAACATCCACCTTGGCTTCCCTCAGTGACTGTCATTTGATGAAGCAAACTCTTTCCTCCCCTGGTTGCTATTGGTCATGGTATTTATCACAGCAATAGAAAGTAACTAGGACAGGGACCATTTCTTACAGCAGCTAGCCTACCCTAACAATAAATCTACTGTGGAAAAGGAAATATTCTGGAGCCACAAAACAAGAAACAGTACTTGCCACAGTCAATATTTGTATTAGAAATACTGTTTACTATTTTTCCTTGTCAAAATTAATGTATATTTCTTGCAGAAGTATTATAAAATACAAATGAAAAGAAAATTCCAAACATCAATTATAGCAACACTAAAGAGAAAGTTTACACTTTGCTATATAGAGTTCTATGCTCTATTTCTTTTTGACTGACAAATATACAGATGCTATGAATGTACACTTATCATATTCTATTCTACAAGCTTTTAAATATATATATTAATGTGTGTTTTATAGATTGTGGCTTCAAGGATGCTATAGCATGAATATGGAAGTCAGACAACAACTTTGTAGAGTTAGTTCTTTCCTTCTACCTTTACATGAGTTCCAAAGATTGAACTAGGGTCATTGGACTTATACACCAAGCACATTTACCTGCTGAGTCACTTCATAGGCCCCTTTCTACAACATTTTTAAGGAATTCAGGAAAATCTACTATATAGCTATATAGTTTTATTGAACTATCTCCCTCTGTAGTACTTACTTTTCACTTGCTATAATAAAACACCATGATCAAAAGCTACTTATGGAATAAAGAGTTTTTTTTTGGCTTATGGTTCCAGAGGGATAAGAGTCCATCATGGTAGAGAGGGATAGCAGCAAGTGGCAGGTTTAGTGGCAGGAGAAGGAAGCAGAGAGCTCACAGAGAGCAAACAGGAAGTGAAATGAGGTTATAAGGTCACAAGCCTGCCCCAGTGATCTGCTTCCTCCAGCAAGCCTATACCACCCAAAGGTTTCACGATCTCCCTCAAATAGCACCACCAACTGACCAAGTGTTCCAACAGCCACTCCGACTGAAGGATCTAGTCAGCCCTGGACATTGGGTATTAAAGATGAAAAAGATACACAGAGAAGCAGATGACTGAAAAAATAGGAACAATGTGTACAAATACAGAGAGCTAAAGCTACCTACATGTGTATGGAAATACTGTCAGCATGGAACAAGATTCTAAGCAGGAAAGGGAGTAGGATTTAAAAACTTCGGACAAGGAATGAAAGGCCTTGGATACAATTCTAAAGAGTAATTTTATTCTGATGACAACTCAAGAGGTTCAAATAAGGGCATCTTTTCTTCTTTAAGAAAGTCATTGTAGTAACATTAGTGAGACTATTCTAAGAGAGGGGAGAATCCATGGGCAAAGAGAAGCTTTTTTTTTAGTTATAGCAAAAATGTAATCTACTACAAAGACACTGAAGTTGGCAATAAGGAAATGAGCTAAGAAGATTTCTTAAGGAAGTGGAATCAATGGGATCTGGTCACCAAGCTGATGTGGAGCAAAAGGAGAGGTTTGAGGTTTGAGACAAATAAGAAAACATTGATTTTATGAAATGGAGAAGGGTTAAATAAATTTTTATCACCACCTACTATTCTATCTAGCACACAACAAATGTTCATCAAGGGACCCACTGAGAATAATGACAATGACTGCAACAGCAGTGATCACAGTTCATCACTAGCAGATAGAGGCCCAGATGGGCTTGCAGAAAAGAGGCTACTTGATTGGTTGAATATGAATTGTGTTTTGGACATCTGGGTTATCTGCTAAGTAGTTTGATACATAGATCTGATTCTAAAATGAAAGTCTGTCCTTGAGATATAGAGTGAAAAGTCATGATTTATAAACATCACTAATTATTTTCAGTGGATGAACCCACAAGGGACTCAGGCCACACAGGCCAAAAAGAAAATACAGACCCGCCAAAATGAACCCTACCCAACCTGTCTTATGCTATAAATCCACCAATGCTTCTTCCTGTAGCAATTTGAAAAGCCACATAAAATTATCCTCCTCTTTGCAACTTGTTTCTACATTGTTCCTTTTTCTCATACAATGACCAAATATACGCTCTTCTGGCCCAAACAATGATAATGATAAAAGGCTTTTAACCCCTGCCTCAAGCTTCCCCAGGCCTGGTGCCACTGCAGGGTAAACTAAGCTCTCTGAAATATATGGCCTGGTGCCATATATTTCACCAGCAGTTCTAATTCTCAGAACCTAAAATAATTGCATGCTTATATTAAAATAAACTCCTTCAGAGGCGGGGGGGGGCAGGTTTTTGTGGGTTGGAGGCCAGCCTGGTTTATATAGTGAGTTCCAGGCCAGCCAAGGCTACATAAAACCCTGTCTCAAAAACAAAATCCTAGTAAAACAGTGTGAATATCTCTGTTTTGCTTTATTACCACAAATGACTGGTTTTATTTAGAAATTTACAGTTGTATATTAATCTGTTAATACCCTAGGTATTCTCTATGGCTATGATAAATACTGTGACCAGAACTAACTTGGGGAGGAAAGCTTACAGGACAGTGCTTTGTCAGGGGAAGCCAGGCCAAGAACCTGGTGTCAGAAACTGAAGCACAGACCATGGAGGAATGCTGCTTACTAGCTTGCTCCTCTAGTCTGTGCTCAGCCTGCTTTCTTATACAACCCAGGACTACTAGCCAAGGGTAGCACCAACCACAATGGACTTGGCTCTTCCACATCAGCCATCCATTGAGAAAATGCATCACAAGACATGCCCATAGGTCAGTCTGATAGAGAAGATTCCCCAACTGAAGTTCTCTCTTCCCACTGTTAAGTATCAAGTTAACTACAGAAGCTGTTCCACACAGTCAGTCGTATTTTATCATTTCGAAGACAGTTTGTCAGAGGTTTTGCTTTTTCTAAAGATGATGCTGGTAAATACCAATAACTTAGTATTTAATACAGATTAACAAAATGACACAAGAAGGGCAGTGGGGGTCCTAGGGTTTGGAAGAAAAGGAGACATTTTAACTTGAAGGTTCTCTGTTTTCTAGGTTATCCACAAGTCCAGCTCTTGTTTTCTCAGATTATTTTCCTTAAAACGTTGACATGAGAAGTGAGGAAGAGACAGCTCCAGGGACAGAAACAGAAGTAGCTCATGTGCTTGGGTCATTTCCGAGGTAAATATGGAATGCAGTTTGGATGGACAAAGTCATTCTCCCCAAACCACACAAGTACTGTTTCAAGCCTGCCAGCTGGAAAGGCTAAGGCACTTTTTTTTCACTTGTGAATAAACTGAAAACACTGCAAATCTCTGCCCACAAAAGTATTATTGCATATTCAGGGAGAGACACGAACAGATAAAGTTTTAAAATATGCAAATTTTAATGAACATGAAATGATACATAGAATACCATAAGGAGACATTCTGGGGACTGGAGAGTTGCCTCAACTGTTAACTTGATGCTCTTGCAAAAAACATGGGTTTGAATCTCACATGGCTGCTAGCAACCATCTGTAACTCCAGCTCCAAGGGATCCAACCTCCTCTTCTGACTACCTGGGCATTGTATGACATGAGTGAACTTATATACTTGCAGTCATAATACTCAAACACACAAAAATAACAAATAAAGTATTTTTTTAAAGACATTCTGTGCTCAAAGGCTTCAATGAGCACTTTTGATGGGAATCATTACTAGGGTCACCGGGGAAGCAGAGGGACTTGAGCCACCACTGGAAGGAAAAACAGAATTTCCATAATCAGGGGGAGAAAGGAGAATCAGGTGGGAAAAACAACACAAGAAACTACATGCTTGTCCTTAGAGCAGTGAGACTGGACTGTTCTTACAGAACCTGGTTCAATTTCCAGCACCCACATGGCAGCTAACAAAGAACCTGGTTCAATTTCCAGCAACCACATGGCAGCTAAACACACTGTCCTCAACTCCAGTTTTAGGGGATCCAACTTACTCTTCTGACCTTTGTGGACTTGTATGATATATATATATATATATATATATATATATATATATATGCAGGCAATACACTCATATACCTAACATAAAAATAGTAAGTAAATTTAAAAAAAGATTCTGATACTATTCTACACATGTATGGTACCTCTCTGGATTAGCTTGATAGCAGTATAAATAAATACAAAATTTTATGATAACCATTGAAGAGTATTTTCTAACTTTATTCTTTAAATGTTTCAGGTATTCAACTGTTCTAAATTTATTGTTTACTTCAGATTCAAGCCTCTAAATGCTATGCAAAATAAGAGCTGAAGGGATGAGCACTTCTATTTTCTGAAAACTATTGTTTCCTATTAATGACAATATGAGGATACTAACTTCATACAGAAAACAACAACATAAAAACTATTTACTAAACCTTTCACCCACTATGATGACTATGATCAAAGCAACACAAACCAGCATTAGTTGGCAAGGGTGTGGAGAAGTTGGAATGGTTGTGCCCTAGTGGTAGGAATATAAAATATAAAGCTGCTAGAGAAAATTGCATAGCAATTCCTTAAAACTTTAAGCCCACAATTATCATAAGATCCAGGAATTCCATTTCTGGATTCCAAAAGAGTGGAGAACAAGAATTCAAGTAGCTATTTCTACACTTGTGTTTACAGCGGCATTACACAATATACAAAGATAGAAGTAACTCAAATGTCCACTATGGATGAATAAACAAAATGTGGTGCATACATATAGTAGAATAGGATTCAGCTATTTAAACAGAGAAAATTCTGATATCTGCAACAACATGTATGAATGTGAAAGATAACAGAAAAATAAAGCCAATCACAAAAGAAGAAATATTGTACAATTCCTCTTATAAAGAGCAGTCATAGTCACAAAGACAGAAAGTGGAGTGGTGGTTTCCAGAGGGCAGAGAAAGGACACGGGGAGTTAGTGTTTAATGGAGACAGAATTTACTTGGGGAGTAGAAGAGTTCTGGAGATGGATTATAGCGATGGTGGCACAGAAATGTGAACACTTCATGCCACTTGAATTTAGATCTAAAAATGGTTAATTAGGTAAACATTGTGCTTCCATGATTTCAAACAGCCTGCTTTACCACTAAAGCCATTTTTCCAAATGCTAGAGTTTTTAATAAAATTCCTGTTCCAATGAAATAAGAATCTCTGGTGTTAAAAGGACAAGGTGTGATCATGCCCTTTGGTAGGAAGCAAACAATAAAAGATAACAGCACCCCAGCAGTGTCTGGGGTTAAAAAGAAGGGAGATCCTGGGTTAAACTCAATGTGAGACAAGTGACACAGGTACCTAAGCTGAACTGACCCTAGGAATCCCTCAGGTGGTTCACCTAAGGCCAAACATACAGTGTAATTAAAAGACCTCATTGTTGACCAGATCACAAATGCCACAAGGCCTTCCACCTCCAACTAACCAATAACTGATGTGATGTTACAAAAAAGGTAAGAGGAAAATATCCTAACCAAATAAGTTTTTGCTCATCAGAGACACAAGGAGTACTTCTTCATCTTCAGCTATTATATTATAACTAAATTTTACCATGAAATATAACTTATACTACTGAGAGAGTTAAACACTTGTGAGTAAGATCAAAGGTAAATAGCACTTCAGCATTCAAGGTCAAGTCCTCAAAATAGGTTAAAATGGTACCAGAATAGATCTGCTCAAAATAGTGTCATGGATTCACTAACTATTAAAGACTCTTGTGTACATTCAAGTATTTGTGACACAGGGAATTCTATTCTGCTCAGATATAAATTATACCCACTGTTATCTCCTAAATCTGGCCACTAGCTCCTGAATTACATATCACTCTTAACGCTTCTTAAGATCCCCAGTATGTCAGGGAAGGCAACCAAAGACAGAGCCTTGGGGTTTGTGAGGAAACCCTCTGAAGTAAAAGATGCTATGCAGGTAACCATCTGTGTCCTCATGAGATGGATAAGGAACCAGCCAGGAACAAGAGCCTTTGTTTTCATGGTCTCGTTTCCCAAAGCATTTGAAGCCAGGCAGCTGAATTCCGAGGTCTCAAGAAAAGGCTAGTCAGTATGCAAATGGACAGCAAGCCTATAAGCACAAGCTGAGATCCACTCATGGCCCCACTGTTCAACTCAAGCTTCTCTGGCTGAGTCTTCCTAAGAGAAATAGAGGCAAAGGGAGTTAGATCACAGAGGAAGCCTGAGTGAAGAAGTGATGGGCATTCCCATGTGGGAAGAATTCCAACTGTTTTCTTTATTGGCTATTATGAAAAATAGGATATACGTTTTCCCAGGTCCATTAAGGTGAGTCAAAGGTAAGAAACAGTTTCCTAGGAAACTAGTTTCCATTGGGGAAAATGACTTCTCTTTTAAAAAGGTCAAAAAACAAAAGAAACTACCACTTATGTATCCTTCCCTGTCACTGAAATGGCTAGCCAGTACTGAGGGGAATTGTCTCCTAACAAGGGAATCTGAGATAAGAGGTCAACCGGTTTGTAACTGTCAACTTCACCAAAATTTCTATTATCTACTTAACCTGTATGTATCATTGGTGATACAAGAAAAAAAAAACAAAAACTAAGGCCTCAATTACAGGCTTGCCTCAAGTATATTAGAACACTAAGCAGTGCAGGCAACGTGAAAACCCACCACATCAACTGGCACAATCCCTCAACTCTGTGAGACTCCTGTTCACTCTACCAATTCTCAAGTCATGAAACTTTACATTTCAACAAGATTTATCACTAATCAATAGCTGTTCACCTACTGAGAAATGATACTTGGGAAGGATGGGGTAACCACCTGAGTGTTATATCCTTTCATAATATTAATTTAGTTTCACTTACATTTTATGCTCTCATAAGAGCTGAATTAATATATACATGCATAGATTTAAAGCCCTCATGCATGGATTAAGAACTGCCCACAAGGCAAACTTAGAAATAAAATATTAAAAATTAGTTTGCTTTCTTTTTTGTTTTTCTTTCAATATATGTTTTAATTGAATTTGTATAGAGATACAATACAGCTTAATCATATTTAGATCTGTTCCCTTATCTTCGCCCACCCCATATGTTAAGTCAATTTTATGTACGTAGATGTCCCTCAGTATAAGTTCATCTACTGGAACCTGTTCAACCTATCTAGCATCACTCCCTTAAAGAAGACAAAACTCTCCCTCACCCAGCCATGATCAGCTGCCAGTAGTTCTGAGGATAAGGTTGGGTCCCCCTGCCCATTTCTCCAGCTCTGTACTGGGTTTTTGTCTGATTGAGTTTGTATGAGTCTTGTGCATGCTGCTATCATTGCTGTAAGTTCATGTAAGAAAGTCCCCAGAAGTCTGGAAAACTGTTTCCTTGTGGTCCCTGGGCCCTGTGGAGGTGATGTTTAATATACAAGTCCTATTCAGGGCCATGCACTCTACAGTCTCGTATTTTCTACACTTTGGCCACTTGTAGCCTTCTGTGTTAATTGCCCTCTATTGCATGAGGAAGCTCTGGTTATGAGAGTTGAGAAATTACAACATGCTACATTTACTTTGGTAGCAAATTGCTTGATTTAGGAAAAAAAGCTTAATGGTATACTTCTTGTTTTCATAATTACCACTTATTTTTATAAGGCTAATCAGAATGCCCAGTCAATAAGAGCCATGCAGAAAGATGAGATGGTTTGTAACACTTACCCTAATTTAAAACAAACTATAAAACCTAAGTATTACTTAATACTAAAGGCAGTTGAGAATTTGAAAATTCCTGACTATCTGGTCATTTTATACATTATCATGTATAAAATGTAAATGTAAACATGAGTTTTAAAATGTAAATGTTTATAATTAAGAAAAATAACAGGAAGAAAATGATCATTGAAGTAAAGGAAATTTCCTGAACAAGGAATAGATTATATTTGACAAGGGCAATAACCCGCCCAATCATGTCTTCTGCTCTCTTTTGCTATAAATACACAGGCCAGGGGAAGCACAGCTCTGCGTCTTAATGCCCAGGGTTATTTAAGCTTCCCAGTCTTAGCTAATGCATTAAGACATATGGTAAAAATTTCCCTAGGTTCAGAGGATTTATAGATCTCCCAGAACTGATGAGAACTATCCCCTAGCACTAGTAAAACACTCTAACTCAAAGATTTAAATGCACTTAAAAATATTTTTTTAGTCTAAAGAGCTGTTTTCCCAAATGACCTATCTTGGTTTCATATTTTAATATAAATATGAATAAATACATATATAGTTTCTCTCCCCAACAGAAGGACGTTGAATCCAGTATAGATTTTTGACAGCAAGATTTATGGAGCATAAAGAAAGCAGTCAGAAATGCTTGGGATATTAAATTTACATGTGTATTTGTGAAATACAAGCAGTCAAGTTGTATCTGTTCATGCTTCTACTTCCTTAATACAGCTTTTATTAAGAATAATTTTCTTCAATGCTGACTGAAAATCCCTGCAGCATTTTTTTCTGTTTTCATAACACCATAAGGTCAGCACACTTTATTAAACAGTGGTTGGGGATAGTAGAAAGAGTAAGTGTCATTTATTATAAATATTTAATAAGCATATTTACAATGTCAACACATACAGATATCTTCATTCTGTTATCATGTAATACTCAGATCTGTATCAGCCTACTGGACCATGGATGTGCAAATCATACATGATCCTGCTGTAGATATTACTCAGCCTCTGTATTGTTATTCCTTTTTATAAATCAGGCTCTGCCTAGGACAACCACAATACTTTGAAAACAAAAAGCATAGTGCATCAAACAATGACTTATTGAAATAACAGAAATTTAATTGAAGAGCCAATTGTTCTGCCTTCTGATGAACATAAAACCTAAGTATATGTCTCAGGTCATTTAGTGATAAAGAGGAAAAAAAAAAAACAAAGACTCAGAATAATTTAAACAACTGTAATGAAAGTGCAATTTATTCAAACATCAGCTATGAAGCAAGCAGCCCATGAAATTCCATGTTGTCTTCTGAAATACACTAATAGCTTATGTTTCCAAACATCTATTTGTCAAATAGTTTCTTTTTACACAGACACTACTTAGGAGTTTAGAGTAGATGGAGGAAAAAGAAAGAAAACTCAAGGAAGCTTTCTATTAGTGCAACCCTAAGGCTAATCTGTTGCATGTGTGGCTTCTATACTAGTAAGCAACTTGTACAAAACAGCACTGCAGCTGAGTGCATGAGATCTGGAAACCGTTCCCCTGGGCATATCACAAAATGACTTAGCTATATTCCTTTCCAGACTAGCATCATGGCCCAAGCCTACACAGAACTGTCACACCCCCAGGGAAACTTCACAGTGTTAGATAAAAACTCTGCACCATTACTCTCCCTGAAATCTAACAAGAAGGCACAGAAGCAGCTCAACCAGGACAAATCAGTCTCTCTCTCTCTCTCTCTCTCTCTCTCTCTCTATATAATAATAATATATATATAATATATATAATATATATATATATATATATATATATAAATCCAACTTGCCTGTCTCCCTTTGCCTTGTACGTTCTGAATGGCATTGTTAACTAAGACTATGAAGCTGAATTCACAAGTTTTCAAAAACACACACACTTACTGTCATACCCAACATTCTAAGTATGGGTTTACTGTGTTCATATTGTTGAAAATAGCTCATGGGTAAAAATCAAGAGAAACTTTGGGCATGCTTTCACTAGCCTTGGATAAGTCTTTTGTTGAGATGTCCTGTAATATTCTACTTTAAATTATGTAACACTAAAAATCACCAAACATCATAATTTTACGTATCCAGCCTAGTAACTTTAAGATCTCCAAATCTATTCAATTGTATGCAGAGAGGTAATCAGTTCATCAAAAAAACCCACTTCTTTTTGACATGCCACAGTTTAGAACTGTATATTTTTTGGCTTGCAAACAAAAGACCAGCACTACCTGCATTCAGTAAAGCTCCTTCCTCTTAGAGGCACAAAATCCAATATTCTTCCTCCAGGATAAATATTCTCTGAATGTCTGTAAGAACTTTACTCCTGAAGTCTGACATTGGTTTCTAGTTAAAAGTCATAACTAACACCACTGGTAATCTTGTGGCATACCCTCAATCCCAGCCAGCACTGTTAACTACAGTCCTCTCTTTCCTGACTACTCAGTATGTGCAGTAAATGATACAAAACTCATATGGTTTAGGGGAAAGTCCAAATCCTTCTTGAATTACATATAATAAAACATACAAAACCTGAAATATGGCATGGCTTAAAGGTTTCGTTTCAGATTCTGTAACAGAGTAGCATAAGCTGCGGTTCAATGGTGTTGAGCTTTCATGTTCCCTAATAAGACAGCTCCCAGCAGAGCAGTTCCCATGTTTTACAGTGACATCTATCAGTGGTGGGGAATCCCAACGTCACTCAGCTTTCTTCAGCACCAGTCTGGACAGCCTCTGTCCACAGAGTGCTGCAATCTTAACAGGTCTCTGGCACACAAAATACATTGTTAACAGAAAGGAACAGGGAATGAACAATGCTCTTGCCTGTCATTAAAATCAAGTCATCAGGTATTACCACAGGATACAAACACCACAAATGGAAATCAGAAATTTAAATAATTGGCCATCACCAGATATGAATTTACAATAACTGACACACTTTGCAGCACAGGCAAATAGAGTATGGCATGATGCTGAGTTTCGTGGAAATTCAATTAATCCAACCATCCATTAGACAGATATATAAAGACCAAGGGAAAAAAGCTATTATACATGTTAGAATTTGCAATGTGTAATCATGTTAATTTACAGTTTGAGAAGGAACCCTGCTATGCGTTAGTGATTATATGGTAATCAGGAAATGATACAGATATTTAGATCCTAGAAATTATTTTATGAATGGCATAAAAACAATACTGCCTCATATATGCAATTAGATCTTCAGCTAAATTCTCAAACTTGATATTATGACACACACCTGAGAAGACTACTTTTCAGGGCCAAGATGGGAAAGGGTCTGGGAAACCAATTGCTTAACTTCTCATAGCTGAAATTCTTCTTTGGGGCCTACGTGTGAAGCACCATAATTATGTTCATCTGTTCTGATTCACAAAAGAGCCCAAACGCCCTCCAAACCAAAATATTGTGAAGACCAAATTCTTGACACGATTTCTCCAACAAAATTCACTTTGTACTTCTCACACACTAGGTCCACACTGTACCTCTCTGGTGGACATTACCTAATCTTAAGCTACTCTGTGTGTAGCGGCTCCTCAGAGCGCTGCCCTGTGCTCCTCCAGGTCTCCACAGTCTCTGACTCTGGCCATTCTGAATCAAAAGTGAAGGAAAGGCTTCAAACCCAGTCAGGCTCACTCCCCTTCTCTACGGAAGCCCCCTCTGGACACCCAGAATCAGCACTTTCTAACCACAGCCAAGTTCACCAGTCCACAAGTAAGGAAGAAGCAGGCACATTCAGCTTCAACTTAGTAAACCAAACCCCACAGGATTCAAAAGTTTCAGGCAGCCCCAACCTAGGACTAAACTTGGATTTTCACCCATGCCAAAGCTTCCGTTGGTACCCCGAAACCTCCCTGTCCCTGGACCGCTAGGAATCCAGCGTGAGACCCCAGCAATTCCCGGTGTCCGCAGCCGTCGAGCAGGGTCCCCGCGCTCCGCCCGCCCCTCCGCGTCCCGCCGGCGCCGGCCCCGGGCCGAGGAACTTACCGCACCGCTTGCACAGCACCCGGCTAACCTCCTTCTTGACGTTCCGGCCGGTCTCGAGAGGGGGGAAAGAGGCTCGGAAGGCGGCTGGTGCGTGGCCGCTGCTGTTGGCATCCGGCTCCATGAAGAAGATGTACCTGCTGTCCTCCTTGAGCCGCCCGCAGGAGGGGTAGGCGGGGTGGCCCCCGGCCCCCAGGCGCACGGTGAGCAGCGAGTCCTTCTTCAAGCCCCCGGCTTTCACCGCCCACACCTGGTGCACCTTCACCAGATAGGGCGCCTCGTCCCCGGGCTGGCCCGCACTGGGCACGGGCGCGGGGGGCCGGGAGGGCACCGTCCGGTTGGCGCCGGGCTGCAGGTCCTCGGTGGGTCCCCGCGCCCCTGGGCCCGCGGCGGGCGTCTGCCGCTCGCCCGGCGCCCCTGCCTCGCCCGCCGCCTTCCTGTCGAGTGCCCCCTGCTGCCGCCGCGCCGGGTGCACCTTTCCCTCGATCACCACCGCGGCGCGCTGAGCCAGCTCCTGCACCGAGCCCACGCTGGGCGGGGACGAGTAGCACACCGAGGCCCCCGCCGGAGCCGCCTGGTCGCCGGCCGCCGCCCCCGGAGCCAGCGCCGCGGTGCCCAGCAGCAGAGGCAGCAGCAGCGGCAGCAGCGTCGGCGGCCCGCGGGCCGCGGGGTCGGAGCGCGGGGAGCCAGGGCCGGCGCCCCCGGAGCGGCGCGGGGCGCGTCGCCATCTCATGGTGTGAGGTGCGTGCGGGCTGCTGGCTGTCGGTTCGGAATTGTGCCTCGCTCGGTCGCGCTGCCTCCCTGTGCTGCCCCCTCTCCTCCTTCCCTGACCCTCCTCCTTTTATTTATTTATTGGGGTGGGGGTGCAGGAGAGTTGTTTATGGGAGGGGAGAGATGGGTGGAACCACAGAAAGGCAAGAGGTAAAAGGGCAAATTAGAAAAGAAAAAGAAAAAAAAAAAAAAAACGAAAGGAAAAGGAGAAGGGAAAAAAAAACCCTCTGCCACCGCCTTGGCTGCAGGGAGTGACAGGTCCCCCGCGCTGCCGCGCCCCAGCCCGGCTGTCGGGGCTGCTGTCACCGGAGGAGGACGTGGAGGTGGAGATGCTGCTCAGCGGGGAGCAGTCCTTTGTGTGAAGTGATGCTGCGGCGGCTGCTGGGGCTGCGAGCGAGCGGCTGGGCGCGAGCGCGAGGCAGGGAGCCCTGGAGGCGGAGTTGCGTGCCTGGAAATCGCTGGGTGGCCGCGGCGGCAGCGCCCTGCACCTCGCCAGCCTGTTTACCTGTGCTGCGAACTCGCCCCGCGCTTCCCTTCCCCATGCTGATTCCCACGCCGGCCCTGTGCCTGAGTCCTCCGGGGTCTTCCCTGGCCTGCGTGCCTCCTCCCTGGGCTGTCGCCCTGACTGCTGCAATAGGGGGGGGACCGGCGGGCTGCAAACAGGCTGCAGTCCGAGTGGGCTGCGGAGATTTACAGGAAGCAGGGACCTGTTAGCCGCACAGGATGCCCAAACGCGGGTGGGAGGTTGTCAGAGAGAGCAGGGTGGGACACAAGACCAGAGGGTCCTCGGTTCAGAAAAGTTTTGGGTGAGCTGGTTACTTGACAGTCAAAGGGGAGCAACATGTTCATAGGTAGAAGCAGCAATTAAAATAACAACTTTAAAACACGCCCCCACTCCTCTTAAAGCACGCGCGCGGGCAGGCACACACACACACACACACACACACACACACACACACACACACTGCATGCTTCAGGTATGACGCCTCTTTCGCTCCGTTTTGTATGACACTTCAGTCTTATTCCCCCTGTCTTCTGTTGAAATGCTTGTTTCACCATGACTTCAGGACGTCACGCTGCTAGTGGAAGCACAGTTTGTGCTTGCTCAGGCCATTTTATGTAAAGTCCATGGCACTTTGTCAACTACTAGGTTTCTTTAAAAAATTCAAAGAAGTTTCTCTTGGTACTAGAACAAAAGATCCCAGGCATAAGGTAGGTTGTTAATTGCTTCCTACCCTAGCTCCTATCATGCTAAGTTTAAGGATCTGCTTCCAGAACAAGAATCTGTATTTTTGTTCCAAGTAATACCGTTCAAAAGAAAGAACACATTTCAAGGTTAACATTCATTCTTATGTATGCTCTTTTACAGTAAACAATGTGTTCTGTGAGCTAATAAAACTGAATTAAAATTGATCAAAGGTCAATAGCTCCACATTGGAAAACTGAGGCTTTTAAAAGCATTCTAACTTTTAAAAACTGTATTTGTACTTTTCACTACAACTTCTTTTTTTTTGGGGGGGGGGTCTTTTCAAGACAGGGTCTCCCTGTAGCCCCAGCTGTCCTGGAACTCACACTGTAGACCAGGCTGGCCTTGAACTCACAAAGATCCTCCTGCCTCTGCCTCCCAAGTGCTAGGATTAAAGGCGGCGTGCTCCACCATGCCCAGCTTAACTTCTTAATGTCTTTATTCTGGAAAGCTACAAGTGGCCATTATAAGCTTTCTTCCTTTTGTTCTTTTGTTGTTGTTGTTGTTGTTGTTGTTGTTGTTTCTTGTCTTGCATTACTGGAGATTGAACCTAGGGCCTCACACACATTAGGTGAGTCTCTACCACTGAACGATATTCCCAGTCCTTTTTATTACCACTTTACTTTGAGACATTGTCTTACTAAGTTGTCTAGATGAGGACTGAGCTCATTCTACAGCCCAGTCAGGATGAGAACTTGCAGTGTGCCTACCTCAGCCTCCTAATCAGACAGGATTATAGCCTGTCCTGCCAAGCCCAGCTAGACATGCTTTTATATTTTAAAACCTGAGAGATTATAAGCCAAAAAAATAAATATTTGGTTCTTGATATCTCATATTTGCCTACTCAGCAATGTTTCATTCTCTAAAAGTCTAGCTTGGAGGGAAGGGTCTGGATGCTCGCTGTGTGTTCTAACATTTGTCTTATATGCTGATGGAATGGATCATTAATGGTCTGAGTTTAGACAATTTATATAAAGAAGGCAGTCTTATCCTTCAGCAGACAGCCTGCCTTGTTCAAAGAGGCTGAATACTTTCTAAGCGACTGACTGGAAACATGCACAGTACTCTTGAAGTCTAGGCCCAGAATTAGCACTGCACCTCATCACTGTCATCCCTCACAAAGCTATCTCAGGTTCCAGGGGTGGCAGTGTAGGCTACCTAGTCATGTAATGAACTCAAAAGTTAGATTGCTTAAGGCAGAGATATAAGAAGAAAAGAACTGAGGCAGTCCCCACAGTGACAGACTACTGATCATAAACATCCTTTCAGATCCATGTGCCCCCATGGAGCCTCCTTTAACGTGAATGCTTAACTCTCAGAGTGACCAGTTCCCTCTTCATCTGCATCCACTGACTATATCACGCACCTTCATTTTTGATCATTTTACTTTATTGAGCTCAGAAGCTTTGGAAGGTTTACTCCCACCTCTTCAACTAGATCATAAGCTTAATAGGAAGCAGGGGCCATCCTTTCACTATTTGCACTTTAACTCAGACATGGGCACCTACTAAGCAATCAATAAATGCCAGCCAATTAATCATGGACTGATTTGGTAATGTACTCACCACATATTACTCCAACAATCTCATAGAGAGATGGAATTTCCAGCAATAAAAACACCAATAAAATGTTAAAGCCCTACCTTCCAGAGTTATTAAATGTGTAGGTACCTCCTCTTGGTACTTTACAAAGCATTTTATCTATGATCAAACACAAGCTGCTTCTCTGAAAAGGTACTTTTAAAAACGCCTTTGCTGACTCCTACATTTCCCCCCACTTATCTTGCTGCTAAGTGGAAAGGGATAATTTGTATGGATATTTTCAGTGCAAAGGTAGGCTGCCTTAGAATAGTTCAGTACTAAGAATTGTTTGCACATGTATTTTATTTCGGTTCCTATATCGGAGTCCTCGTTACCAGGCGCTACCTGTTTTGACCTTCAAATAAGAGAAGCGGGGGAAGTGATATTTCTAATATTACTATATGCTTAAGAAATAGTATGGATATTCAATGTGATTAAATCCTTTTCAGAAAGGGGATAGTTTAATTTATCCACATCATTGTTATATTTTATTTGTTTCTTTGATGCTAGGAATCAAAGCAGTGCTTCAAGCATGCTAGGCAGGCACTCTGCCACTAAGCTACACTAGTAGCTCTATTTTATTATTTTTCAAAGACAAAAAGGCCCATTTCTTAGAAATTTCTTAGAAATCCTGAAATCATTAGTACTCAAACTTTACCAGTCAACAGAATGATCTGGACATTAAAATGCTTGCTGGCTTATCTCCAAAAATTCTCATTCAGGAAGATTGGGGTAGGGGATGAGATTATTTATATTTCTGCCAAGTTCCTTGGTGACATAGGCACTTGCCACCAAACCTGACCACCTGAGTTTGAACCCCAGAACCTACAGGGTTGTGGCAGAAAATGAACTCTGCAAGTTGTCCTCTGTCCTTCATACATGTACTTGACATGCATGCTTCTCCTCCTGACACATACAATAAATAACTTTAAAAGAAAAAGACACACCCACTGTCAAAAATGTAAAATTAACACTTCAACATCCACTACATAGCCTGGCTAAATCTACCTAGGTTTACCCGGCTCTTTCCACACAATTTTCTGTATCCAAATTTTAAGAAGGCAATAAGAATTATGTTCTTAGTGACTGGGGCTGGTGCAGCCTTATTCTACAGTTAAGAAGGGATGGGTGACACACCACCTATGGTGGTGAGTACTTCCTTGGGGCTCAGCTTGTCTTTGGAATCAAAGTTGACAACTGAAAGAAAATAATGATTCAGGGTTTCTGTTGTCATATTACTTGGAATACTTTATTCAGACAGAGAAAGAACAGGCAGATATACAGGTAAGTGTGAAATACTATTCTTATTAAGTTAAAAATTTTGAAAAAGAAGTCCACAATTGGTTCTACAGTATAGTAGCAATGTGAAACAATTTTTCACTCCTAGCACTTTATACCCTATTAAATGTTTCTAAATGGTGACTATTGAAGGGGTAACAGGAAATCCACAGAGGCAGTGATATCTACTTTATCATCATTGACCGGGAGCTCACAGGAGGGCATACCTCCAGCCATAAATCATGATACAACTAGACTTCAGGTCCTGGACTTTTGGATTGTACCATCTCTGAAAGAGGCCTTGCATGCTGAACAGCCTATGTAAGAGTGGATCCAAGGTGCAAGACAACTTTCACAAACCACATTAACAATAACTAGGCAAATAGGAGGCAGTAGGCTGCCCTGGAGAAGCAAGGTGGCAAGATATCGCTCTTTTCTGGAGCAGCTAGACTATTAGGAAGAACGATAAAAGACTGGTTGCCAATAGTGGGTCTCAGAGAATTGGCTCTGGTTTTCCATAAGACTAAGTCTAAGATCCTGGCCACTTCCATTTGTCTATCCATTACCTTAATCCACCCATCTTTTAAATTATATTCATGACATCCTGGAATTTTATCGAAGGTTTGGGAGAGTGGTCAGATTCAAGTTTACTTCCTTAGCCTACCAACTCAGCAGTCTTTATCTAGCTTATACATGAGGTAAGTACCCCCCTGAAATGGTTGTACATTGAAAGCCTGATCCCCAGCTAGTGGCACTGGTTTGGGAGGTGATAAAAATTACTGGCAGGGGCTAGCTCAAGGGAGTATGGCACTGTGGATTGGGCATGGGGAACTCTCTCTTGTGCTCTCTCCATCTCTGTTGCTGTCTGTGTCTCCTCTCTATCTGTGTCTCTCTGTTTGACCTAAGGTGAATATGTTTTGCCCTACCACAGGCCGAGAATGGATCCACACATTATGGACTGAAACATTTGAAATGGTGAGCCAAGAGAAGTCATTCCTCCTCTTAAATTGTTCTGTCCTGTATTTTGGTCAGGTGACAAATCCTAACACAACCAGAAGAAGAGGCCAAGCAGCCATTGAACACACATCGGGCAATGCAGTATGGGACAGAACTGGCTGGGATCTGATGACACTTATGCTTTTTATTATTTTGTTTACTAGCTTCATATCCTTAGCATTCCCTAGGAATTTATCTGAGCTGATTTCATTATTTATTTATTTATTTATTTATTTGCTTATTTATTTATTTTGCTTTATTGAAATAACCATATTTCACTCATTTCATTCGGGCTGGCCTCTAACTGGTTATGTAATCCAGGGCGGCTTCATGATTTTCCAGCCTCTACCTTCTGAGTGCCGGGATTACAGACATTAGTAGCTATACACAGCCCCGTTTATTATTAAGAACAGTTCATGCTTTATTTAACAGGATTCATAGAAGAATTAAATTAAGTGGCATATATGAAAACTCTTTGAGAACCCTAATGTTATTTACAATACAAACAAAGTGAATGATAACTTGCCCTCCGCACTCTTCCAATTCAGTAACAGGAGCAGCACATTTTAGAAATTGTTTTCAGGTTAATCTTATAAGGTCTATTTAAATGGTTTTATTGCTGGAAGCTCATTGCTTCCTAATGGGGCTTATTCAATTATCACATATATTTAGCTAATTAGGAATACTTTCCCATAACAAGCTTTAAGATACTTATTAAAGATCTAGCCATAAAATTCAAACAGTGACTCTCTTTTGTGTGCCATTGTTAGGTTAATATTTTTTTTCAGACCCATGATCACAGTTCTGGGGATGACACTTGCCTCTCTCATCTGTTTGCATGAATTAATGACTTTAGGGAGTGATGTTGAGTTTTTTTGCTTTTCACTGCTGTTATCACTGTGTGTATGAGTCTGTTTTCTGACCAAAAGAGGAGGGACCTGAGGAGAAGAGAGGAAGAAGATGGAAAATGGAGGAAGGAATGGAGCCTCAAAGTACAAGCTCATTTTTAGAGAGACCACAAGTTCAGGCCATTTCAAAGAACGGTGAGAAAATGTACATATCATGTGTGTTGTTATAAAACTAAGCTGAAAAAGTGAAAAGTCAAGTGAGGATAGCCTTCCACTTCTGGTTGGGAAGAATAGTCAAACATGCCCTGCAGAGAAACACTGCAGTAGAAATTTCACTGTGTTTTGTAGAAAAAGGAGGATCTACGTCTCTATGCCAGTGTTCCTTCAGAAAGACAACAGAGGGAGAGCTCAGCCCAGGAGTATTGACCCTCTGATGGAAATTGCCAGTCATTGTCAACATATGCTTCAGGAAGAGCTGGTGGGGAAAGTAGACTTTGAACTAAGACCCTGAAGTTACTCCTAAGTAAACTAATGAAGTGAAAAGTAAGCATATCAGTGCTAACCACACCCTCCTTAGCACCATCTTAAACACACTTAGATGATGAATATTAATGGTATTATCAATACTTTTAGCTGATAAAACATAATATTGTAAGGCAGAGGAAGGCATTGGTGGTGTTATCAGTCTGCTGTGCTTAGAAACAAAATACAGTTTTTATCACTTTTTCTTGAGCACAGATATCTTTATTAAGATGTAGTAGTGAAGCTTTATCAGTAGATAGCATCCAAAATGAATATGTTACTTAATAAGATCCTAAATACATTATACTTGTTACAGATTTCCATTCAAATATTACTTGGAAATATCATTATCCATTGATACTTAGGAGTAATGAATATGAATTTTATTTCTTTCTAGGAACACTTTATGTAGCTTATTGTTGCAACTTACAAATTCACCAGTTTTGAACAAAAGTGTGTGAGGGCTCAGCTTGTTCTATGATCTCACTAGCCTAATGATAAAAGTAAGCAGGATTTTTTTTTTACTTTCTTCCCAGATATTCCAAAAGGCTTCACTAAGTATTAAAACTTTCTAAACAATTTTCCTCCTGAATGAATAACCCCCCCCCGGGGGGGGCATGGCAGGGACTTTTTGTTTTTTAAATAACATGAGGAATTAATTGCCTGCATTTATGGTAAAAAAAAAATTTCTAAACCCATTCAGTAATATATAACCCTGTTGAGTCCAAGGAAAGGAAGAGGCAGGTCAGGAATAATGAATCTCAAAGGTGATATCCTCACACTCAATTTTTTTACAGTTTGACAATTTTCTGATTATTTTGCTGTGGAAGTGCTCATAATCATCCATTCCTTGAAAGTGTTGAGATATAGGTGGCACTTTCAATCACACGGGGAGAAAAATGTTAGCTTTTTAGAACTCAGGTAGAATTTCAATCCACCTTCATTCACTCGTCTCTTCCCATGAGCTTACCACATCCAACTTTGTGGGTCTGCTTTGCCTTTGGATTTATGGATTCTTCTGCTTTAGCACAATCTACACATGCTGATAGACACTTTGATCTCCTTAACATAGACATAACTTTGTGAAAGCTCTGATTTCTTTAGGCAGGTTTCTATTCTGAAGTTTTCTGTCAACAATTCAATATGACAGAGATGTTACTATGTCAAGAATGTCACTGGCCAGGCATGGTGGCACATGGCTTTAATCCCAGCACTCCAGAGGGAGAGGCAGGAGTGTCTCTATGAGAGGGAGGTTAGCCTGATCTGTACAGTGAGTCCCAAGCTATCTGGAGATGCAGGGAGACCCTGTCTCAGAAAATGAAGAAAAAAAAAAAAAGAATGGCACTAAAGTGTAGGACTCTGGATGTTAAGAATATTCAAGAGATGACATGTGAAATATCCAGGCACCATCATACAAATTTCGTGACATTCTATGATGGTACCCTGCAGAAGGGGCAAAAAATATATGAGCAAATATAGTGAAAAGTGGTGTGAAATTTACCTATGGGACAAGAGATTGGTTATTTCCCATGACATTATGAGGCCTATTCCCAAATAAAAATAAAGAAACCTATTAAGGTATCTATTTGTGAAATAATCTGGCAAGTTTCATGTAATTAACTAGAAAATATCTCATTGCTCAATTGCCATTTAAATAACTTTTTGTTTTTTAATACTTCATACATCTATATAATTTATCTTGATCATATCCACTGCCCAGTCTCCCCCTTGTCAGCACTATCCTCCCCAGCACATCTCCCTTTTGACTTCTTGTCCTTTTATTTTATTTGTGCAACTCACTGAGTCTAGTGAATGTGTTCCTTTCTGTGTATGGGTGTGAGGCTACCCTTGGGAATGGACAACCTGCTGGTGGTCATGTCCCCAAAGAAAAATAGTTCTCCCTTCCAAGAAGCTATCAACTACCAATAGTGCCTCAGCTAGAGGCAGGGCCTGGAGTGCCTTCCCCATCCATGCTTCAGTTAGAACTGGCTTGATCTTATGCAGGTAACCACAGCTTCTGTGAGCTCATGTGTGCAATAGCTAATTTCTAGAAGATAGCATTTCACACCTCTCCTTCCCATCCCCTAATTCTTAAATTATTTCTGCCCCATCTTCTACTATATTCCCTGAGTGTAGGAGGTTGATATAGGTATCTCATTTTTGTCTGAGTACTCATGGTCACTTATTCTCACCATTTTGACAAGTTATGAATCTCTGCATTAGGTACTGCCTATGGCTCAGAGAAGCTCCTCTGACTGAGGCTGTACACACTACAAATCTCTGGATACAAGCATAAATGTTTAGAAAGTAGTTTGACAACATGATAATTTAACAAAGTAACAATAGTAGATTCCCCACTAGAGCCTATGACCTCCCCAAACATAGCCTTTTGGCCATGTTTACAGTACCAGACACTAAGTCCCTCTTTTGGAGCAAGGCTCAAATTTAATCAGAAAGTGATAGGTTTGCCCATAATATACCTGCTACTTTTGTACTGGTGAGCTCCTGTTTCCTGTCAGGTCAGTGTTACAGCATTCAACAACAGGGTCTTGCCATTTAGTTATGGTGGGCAATCAAGAAAAGGCAGTAACCTGAATGGTTGTGAATGCTTCTGAGGCCTCCCTGACCAATAACTAAGAGGAAGGTAACAAATGCCTGGTACTGAGATTTTCATTTAGTAACCCATATCTCCTTGAAAACCAAACACACATGTCAACATTGCTATTCAGTGTTAACAGATTTGAGTCCCAAACATTAATTATTCAGGAAAGGAAAAAAATGCACCAGCTCCTTAACCTCAGAATACATCCTCCCCAATGATAATTAGAATCTACATAAAAACTTGATCTTACATCTGACTCTAAGCTTCTTTTCTGAGGAACTAATTCACTGCTACACAAGAGAAAACAGACTGGCCTCTTTTTCAGTTTCCTTCTTATTTGTCTCCTGTCTTTTTAGTATTTTTCCTGAACAGAGTAGAGAAAGAGGAAATTAAAGAAAAGGTATGAGTGTGGCGGTGCATGCCTTTAATTCCAACACTCAGGAGGCAGAGGCAGGTGGATCCCTGTGATTTCAAGGTCAGCCTGCTTTATAAAGTGAGTTCTAGGCCAGCTCTGGCTACAGGGAGACCCTGTCTCAAAAATACCAAAAGAGGAGGAAGAAGAAGAAGAAGAAGAAGAAGGAGGAGGAGGAGGAGGAGGAGGAGGAGGAGGAGGAGGAGGAGGAGAAGGACGAGGAGGATGAGGAGGAGGATGAGGACGAGGGGGACGAGGATGAGGAGGATGAGGAGGAGGAAGGCAAGGGGGAGGAGGACGAGGAGGAGGAGGACGAGGAGGAGGAAAAGGTATACTTATTTGGAGCAGAAAGTGGAGAAAGTGTGAAATTGCTGTGTTTTGGCTCTTCCTGATTAATATGCAGCCATCAGTGACCTGTGTTGGTCAGATAGATATCCCAAAACTAACACCTCTGTAAGATATGCTGTTTCCATGAGTACTTTGCAAACACTTGGTGACATGCAGCTCCCAGTGTTTTCTTACATCCCCCAAATTCTCCTTTACAGTCTCCCTTAATGGTAGGTCTTATCCCATCCCAACCCATTACTGCAGTGTTCTCTTCCCCAAGCAAGCCACCTTTGGGACCAGGTACTTTGAAAACAGTTCAAACCTTTCACAGCATTCTCTTAGGACATAGGCAACTCAAACAACCATTTCAGGCCACGAAGAAAGGCAAGCTGCTTCCTGAATGCCCCTTAGTCTGCTCTGTCAGCAGTGCAACATGAAAAATGCTCCAAAAATCACTTTAGTAAAGGGCTGGGGAGATGGCTCAGTGGGTAAGAACACTTGGTGTGCAAACATGAGGACCTGAGTTCAAATCTCTGGCACCCATGTAAAAATCTAGGTGTGGCTGCACACACATCTGTAACCCCAGTGCTGTGGGGCAGATAAAGGAGGATCTATCAAGCTTGAGGCCATTGTCCTAAGCCCAGTAAGAGAATCTATCTCAATGGAATAGGGCAAAGGGTAGTAGGGCAGAATACCAAACTTCCTCCTCTGTAGTCCACACAAATACAGGTACAGAGCTACACACACACACACACCACCACCACCACCACCACCACCACCACCACACATTTTAAAATCATTATGGTAAACAGGATTGAAAATGTCTAGTACATATCCCCAGTGATAGGACTGTTGGATTGTTGTTCTTCTGTTTTCCATAATGACTGTGATGATTTGCAGTCCCACTAAGAATTTGCATGCAGGTCATGGTTGTAATCCTAGCACTTGGGAGGCAGAGGCGGGCGGATCTTTGTAAGTTCAAGGCCAGACTGGTCTACAGACTGAGTTCCAGGACAGCTGGGGCTACAGGGAGACCCTTTCTCTAAAAGACCAAAAAAGAATTTACTCACTGGTGATTTTTTTTTGTCTTTTGAATAGTTTCCAGAGACAGCTGTATTCCCATCTTAATACAGTACTATTCACATTAAGCAAGATATGGAATGAACATATGTGATCATTATTAATTGAATGAATGAATGAAAAGTGTAGTATAGAAACAAAGAGATACTAGTCAGCCATAAAAAGAATAAAACATGCTTGATTTATGCAATTTTGTAGGTGTCATATGATGTTTCCAAGGGAAATGCAAGCAAACATCTACCCATCTCTGACAGGTCAGCTACAACAGACTCCAAGGGATAACTCCACTCAAGACTAACTTGGTGCAATGGTGATCTGATTAGGGTTACTTACAGGAAGGGTGAAGGGCTGAGTAAGGAATGTAGGTGAGGGGTTATGCAAAGGAGCATGAATCACTGAAAGTCACTGCATCATGAGTGATAATTAATGAAAGCTAAATTGCTAGAGTCCCTGCATAGTCTCCTCCCCAACAGTTGTCACTGGGGAGGGACCTTGAGAAGTCATAAGTTTCAGGAGCTTCCTGAGCCTTAGCAGTTTTATTTACTTCCTTTATCTTATAAGCCTCTTCCAGGCTGTTTCAGTGTAGGAGAATATTTCAATTTGGAAGAAATAATTATATAACATGTGAACCTAGAGGACACTATAGGTTGTTTCACTGTAGTTAGTGAAACAAGCCACGCACAAGACTATACATTATGGCCTCAATCACATGTGGAATCATAAAAATAATCAATTTTTGTGATCACAGCAGTTGAAGGAACAACACTGGTAATTAGAGACTGCAGAGATTATGGTGGGAGTTGTTATAAGAATGAAAAATGGGTTCAAAGTTGCATATTAGACAGATAAATTCTGTTGTTCTACTGTACAGTAGAGTGACTTAATAACATGATGTTTGTTTGTTTTTTTTAAAGATGGTTTTTAATGTTCTCATCACAAGGAAATATTGGATGTTTTAGATGATAGATATGCTAAATATGCTGATTTTTGTCATGGCACACACACACACACACACTATATATATATATATATANCATGATGTTTGTTTGTTTTTTTTAAAGATGGTTTTTAATGTTCTCATCACAAGGAAATATTGGATGTTTTAGATGATAGATATGCTAAATATGCTGATTTTTGTCATGGCACACACACACACACTATATATATATATATATATATATATATATATATATGAACCAAAATATCACACTATACTTCATAAACACGCATGATATTATGAAACAATTAAAAAGAAAAAGAAAATGTCTTTATACTTCCCTTTTACCTATGGAAAAATTCAGTTTATAAAAATTAAATATTTTGGGAAAATATCATAGCATTGAATGATTTTATCTTGATATTAAAGGTAGAGATGAAAAGCAGAAATTATTAAACCTTGGTTTGATGACTAAAATCTCCTTTGCTATGTTACTATGATAATCTAATGTGAATATTCTACAATTTTAAAAACATCAACTCTTTAAATATTTATTTAGGTGGTGCTGGAATCGAACTCAGGATCTCTGAAAGAACAGCAAGTATTCTTAGCCAACTGTCCTCTCTCCAGCCCCTCCTTCAATAACTTTCTAAGAAAGGGAACATAGGAGTAAATATTATTCACACTTCCTTTACACTTCATTGACAATTTGGGTAAGGACAAACTTCTAGGTTGGGAATTATTTCCCTTAGGATATAGAAGATGATAATCTGTTCTTCCTATTTGTCAATATTTGTTGTGAAGTCTGAAAATGTCCTAATTTCCTTATGCTTTGGGGTTTTCCTTTTCCTCTGGGAGCTTATAGAATTTTCTTTTTATTCCCAATTCTCTTAAAATATCCTGATGGGCCTTTGTGAGGATAAACTTTTAATGATTTGTCTGCATCCTTTCATTCTAGAAAATTACATCTTCTTGTTTTAGGAAACGACCTTGAATTACTTTGTTAAATGTCCTACATCCATTCCTTTGTGTTCTTTCTATGAACTATCTTGACTTTGATATGATTTTCTGATTTCTTTTATTCTTTTTCTTGTTTTCCATTTTTGTTGTTCATTGTGTGTTGGGCTTTGAGTTTGCAGCACTTACTGAGAGAAGGAAGAATTTATTATGGCTCATGTTCAGGGACTGCTGCCCATCGTACTGGGAAAGTCGTGGCAGCAAGAGTGGCTCCTGGCTATGGTGGAGAGGAAATGGAGCTGCTTGCTCACATTCCAGTAAAACAGAAAGAGATAGAGAGGAACAGGAAGGAGCCAAGAATAATATGCATCCAAGGACGTACTACTAGTGCCCTGCTTTCTCCAACTAGGCCCACAGCTTAAAGATTCCACAACCTCTCAAACCAGTGTCACCAGATGGGGATCAAGATTTCAAATGCAGGGGCT
>VZQC01014231.1:186592-219248 GCA_009823505.1 Rhizomys pruinosus | reverse complement strand
CAATGGATTATTCTACCAAGGAGATGTTGGCCAGGGGATCCAAGCCCCCCTCCCCCCAAAAGATAAAGGCTTCTTGCCTGTAAACTGGGATACCTGCCAGAATAGAGGCGATAAGGCCCTGCTGTCAAAGACCAGATGTAAGCATGGGATTGAGACCGCACTTTCAAGTGTACAGTTGGTCTCTGGAATACCAGAGAGTGTTACCAAAGGCCACTAAACCAATAAAGCAAATATAGGTCTCCTTGAGTCAAGCAAGACTCCTCCGTCAGCCCAGCTACACCTCACCTGCCTGGAAATACTGTGCAGCAGTGGCAGCCATATGCCTGTACATCCCAAATCTAATTGGCTATTAGTCCTCTCCTTGGAGGAATAACCCATGGCTGATGCCACAAGCTTACATCCTCTAGTGGTTAGGAGATATTATAAGCCACAGTAAGACCCTGTCATATTTTACAGAAAAAAACATAATTCATGGATCAACATACCATCCAAACATCTGTGTCTATACCAAAGTAGCCTACCATAAAATTAGTACTGCTTAAATACCTATATATCTAATTGCTTGTGCTTCATTAGTAGGATTGAAAGGTTATTCCTGGACAAACTTTCAGCCCATGAAAGGAAACAGCCAGAACTGACCATAGTCCAAAACAACAGCTCCAGAGAAAGTAGAATGTTTTGTTTCTCATCCACCTGTGCCCCTTTTCTAAGCCTAGGGAACAATCTGTGGAAGAGGGGGCATGGTAGAATGTAAGGGCTGCAATTGGGGTGAATGGTGAAACTACAGCAATATAGACTGGACACTTATTTGATTAACTTGATTGTACATACAAGCCCCTCCAGCTGGATGGTGGGAGCTTTGGGCTATGTGAGTTTGGGCATAGCCACTTGCAAATTGGTTTTACATGAAGGATTCTTGTACTCATAACTTATTACTTATTGTTAAAAAAATGAAATAAAAAAGTATATAAAAATAAATATTTGACTTTATCTTTACTTAAAAAAATTCTATAATTTGTCTCTTCTGAGACTCAGTCTCTCAACTGTGGAGTCCCTCTTAAATGAAAAAAAAGAAAAAAAGCTAGATACTTTCCATGTACAACAGCAGAGTGAACATGCCAATAGGTGGAGGAGGAAGAAAGCAAGAAAATACTAGACCAGACAAGACCAAAACAAAGCAGGACAAATGACAAATGCTACAGCTTCCTGTTTGGTATATGTGGTCCTTGATGGCATTATTTGGGCTCAAGCAGACTTTGAGAGCCCTGGTCCTTGCTCTGTTGCCAGCAGCATGTATGTCCTCTGAGTCAGCCCAATTTGATGCCTACAGCTATCCTGTGCAAACATTGCATATTTCTGGCATCTCCAGAATCCTGGGATCTGCACTGCAACTTGGACTTCACCTTCATATTATCCGTCATGTCCAACTCAGGAGCTCAAAATAGGAAATCCAACTCTGCTCCACATTGCCTGGCTGCCTCTTAACATCTTGCATCCCTTCCCCCATGGGTGATGAGTTCTGCTTCCAGCTTTAGGTACAGATTGGCTCTGTTGGAGCATTGGAACTTCTGGGTGCCTCCATGGCTGAACCTAGGAAAACTCTTCTCTGGGCAGCCCTTTCAGCACAGGGATGGGGAGACTAGACCTCTGCCACACTCCAGCCTCTCTCCTTTCAAGTGAATTTTCTTTTCTACAAGACAGAATCCTTTGATTGATGGATGGTATCTTGTCCTCGGTATACCTTGCCTGTCATCTCAAGGGCAAAATGTGGGATTTCACTTAATGAAGCTAATCTGTGTGGCAACCCCAGTACCTGTAGCACTGTCTGCAATGTGGACTGGCTGGGTTCATGCTCTTTTTCTCACCAAACAGAACACATTTTACATCTTTCAACTTGATTTCATTCTCTCTGTCCATCTTTGTAAATCTGAGTAAATGTGATGAGCAACAAACACACCACAGCCTGGAAGTTATATTGACTTGACATTTCCTCTGTCAAGCAAATTGGTCCATTACTTCTGAATTCAAGATCACTTAAAATTTCAGGACACAGGCATAACAGTCAGTTCTTCGCCAGGCTATAACATGAACAGCCTCAGGTCCAGTTCCCAATAAAGTACTTGTTACCACTTTGAGACATCCTGGTCTGTGGAAATTCTGGTCTTCTCTATTCCTGTCAGAATGGCTCATTAAGCTCATCTCTGATCATGGCATGCAGGAGCTTCTCTAGCTACAAACCCATTCCAAAGTCCTGTGAACAACATGCTCAGGTTTATCACAGCAATGATGTCACCTCTCTGTACTATTTTTTCTGTATTATTTACTTTTTAACATGTCTATGACCAAAGACATGACAAGAAACAAATAAAGAGATCAGAGTTTCATGTCGGCTCATGTTTTGAGGGGATGCAGCTGGTTATGACATAATCTCCACCGGAGGCAAGGGCTTCTGAGCATCAATAGTGTGAGGCAGTTTCTTCCACACATCTCAGCGAACTGGAAGCAGAGGCCTGTTAAGACACAGGATTCAGCTATATTCTCAAGGCCCACTCCCAGAGATCTATTGCCCAAATGTTCCACAACTTTCCAGCTAGGGCCTAAGTGTTCAAGTATTTGAGCGTGTGGGGACAGTTCACATTTAAGGCATAATAGATAGTCACTTTGGAGCCAGTTCTGGTGGTGCACTCCTTTAATCCTAGCACTTGGGAGGCAGAGGCAGGCAGATCTCTGTGAGTTCAAGGCCAGCCTGGTGTACAGAGCAAGCTCCAGGACAGCCAGGTTAGCAGGGAGACCCTGTCTCAAAAAGACCAAAAAAAAAAAAAAAATAGTCATTTTGAAGTAGACTGTTCTTTAACACATAGATAAAACCTTTTGTCTTATGTTTCTGAGGACATTCATGATAATCCTTTTAAAATGTTCTTTTTATCACATTTTGTTTTTATTTTTCAATTGGTATCTTTGATTAAGAAAATATCCTCAGCCTCAGCAATCTGGCAAAGTTTCGTTGCCTCATAGTTATTTTAAAAAGAGGGAAAAAATTTTTTTTTGCACAAGAGAAAAGATTTTGCTCCAAGAGTTTCACAGTCCAAGGAAATGGCTGAGTGTTTATTTGGAACCCTCATTTTCAATTGCAGGCATTTTTCTAATACTCAGATTCTGTGGAGAAGACCCTTCCTGTCTTCTGTTAGAATGCTGACTACTCTTTCTTGTGCTCATGGGGAAGCAGGGTAGAAGCTTCAGCATTGCACAATTGTACCTTAAGCCCCTATTTCCAGTATAAAGCTTCCATTCTCTATAACATCAGATAAGCCAGCGCAAATATGCCTCTACTACTTCAAGGAATAAACCTGCATTTCCACATCTGGATGGAGAACGAAGAGCATCAGATGAGGAGAATCCAGGAATCCAGCTACTTCTAAAACAGCTTTTGAAGAGGTCTTAAAAGACTTGGTACAGATCATTCACAAGTTTTTAAGATTATTGAATTGGCTTTGAATTTACTCACTGTGATCTCCCAAGAGCAATGCCAACTATTTACTAAAAATTCTAGTGCCGGGCTATAGAATCGACCCACCACTTATTTTCAGATTCCGTAATTACTGCATATGGGTGGAAGGTATGTATTCATATTTTAGACTAATATAAAATTAAAGGGGGAAAATGTGAATTCCTAAACCTAAAAAAAGAGACTGAGGGAAAGATACAGGACATTTATAGCAGAATGCATGATCTGGAGTGGGGTGGGTTGGGGTGAAGTGAAAGGGGAACATGTCTAAATTGAACTGGAAAATGATGTCTGAAATACATAAAACATCAATAAAAGTATTATATTAAATAAATAAACAAACAAATAAATAAATAAATACTTAAGAAAAAACCCTAGTGCCAAGGCATGAGAAACCCCCTTTAAGGTATTGATCAGGGGAGACCTAAAAACTCTTAAAATAACATAGGTTATTGATTGCCATAGCCCTTGGTTACCTCCCAAATTTGAGGGTAAGACCTTATTAACTGAACACATTAGGTACTTTGGACACAGGACTTGGAGTAATCCTTCCGGGAATGGCATGAGAGCCTCTTCCCTGAGGAGTAGTGCTATAGTATCAGAAGGTTATGCATGTTGCTAAGGGAGAAAAGTAATCACTATTTCTACCCAGCTATAAAATTTATGAACCACAGACAGCAATGACCAGCCCAGCTGACATCCCCAATTGTGCCATAGTGGAAGTTTTTTCTTGGGGAATAACTAATAAGATCTAATTGGACTTATGGCCCTTTCAATAGGAGGGAATTCATATCAGGTACTGTAAGCCTACCCAATTACCCATAGCTGGAGAAGTCATAGACCTTAGATGAGAACTTACTACTACCATTTTTCTAAACAAATATTTTAAATTTTTATTTATTTGAATTTTAGTTACGAGTTTTTTGCCTGTATGCAAATGCACCATGTATATGCAACTGTTCTGAGGCAAGAAGAGGGCATCAGATACTAGTACCAGGCAGTTGTTAGCTGGGAACTGAATCCATGTCCTTTGGAAGAGCAGCCAATGCTCTAAACCACTAATTCATATCTCCAGCCAGTAAATCAATAAAATTTATAATGGTATTGTCAATACTTATACTCTCAAGTAAGTGTAGCCCTCACCTTTTATCAAAGTAACTCCTTTTTACAGTAGTCAGAAACTATTACAAAGACCCACAACTGGCAAAATTCATTGAGAATAAGTGACCATGAAGAGCCCAGCCCCAAATGATAGATCTACAACATAACTCCTACTCTTAGGCCCAGGGAATATTGTGGAAGATGGGGCAGAAGGACAGTAAGAGCCAGAGTACCAGCACATCTGCTGCTTGGCAATGTCTTCTAGACATGACTGGGAAGCTGGACCATGAAATCTCCATAAACAAGACTTGTATACAACACCAGATGACAGGCCAGTGTAGATGCAGGAGACTTCTAAAGGTACCACCTAAATAAAGAACTAAAGGTAATCAATGGCTGCTGAGAGAAGGAGAATCAGTTTTCTCCAGGGACAAACTCCTTGATAGGTTATCCAGTCCTAAATTGTCCATCCTAAACACATGTATACATGAGCAACATTAAATGGACTCTGTAAGTTGTGTGTGTGCCTGTATGTGTGTGTATATGTGTGTATAAAAATAATAATTAAAGAAGAATAGGTCATAAAAATAAGAGGAAATGAAGGTGGTATAGGAGGACTTGGAAGGGGAGAGGGAGAGAGGGAGGGTTGGAAAATGTGTGTAAACTAAAAAAAGTTTAAATTTTAAAAGTCCTTCAGACTGATCACAAGGCTTTTATAAGATTATTTGAATTTATGCTTATTTTAAAGCAATTAACTACTACTTCACCTGATTTCTTTTGTTTAAGATGCTGTCGTTTCCTGAGTCTTAGAGATTTACATATCTTTTAAACCCCCTTTACCTACTTCTGCTTAGTTTTTGAAATGGACTGCATTGGCTTTATTCTACTTTCATCTGGAATTTAACTTGGACTATTTTCCATTTTATTGGAGCATAACAAAAATTCAAAAGTGTTCAATTTGCCATTTATTGGTTTGACACAAATCATGTTGATACAAATAACAAACATTTCTATCATCCCTCCAGAAGTTTCTTTCTGAGTATTATGACCACTGATTCCTTCACCCCTTTACCAAAGAATATCTGATCTTTGCTGTCTGTGTATCAGTTTACAGTTTACAAAATATTAAAGTATATAGAGTATTTACCCTAGTTTTACATTCATTCTTTTTTCTTTTTGAGATGAGATCTTTCTGTAGTCCAGGCTGGATTAGAACTCACTATGTAGCCCATGCTGGCTTCAGTCTCACAGAGATCTACTTGCTTCTGCCTCCCAAATGCTGGAATTAAAGGTGTGCACCTGCACACAGGGCCTTACCTTAGCTTTTTATGGATTCTATAACTTGGCTTAATTGTTTTGAGTTTATTATACCCATTGTTCATGCCTTTTCACTGTTGAGTGGTAGTTTAGTATGCAGCTATCTGTCAAGTTGTTTGCTGTGTATTAGATGATGTGAATTTGAATTGGTTTCAGCATAGAAATATTACAAATGGAATTCTGTAAGTATTTATGGACGACTGTACTTAGGAAAATATATGTTTTTGTTTCTCTTGAGGAAAAATCTAGAAGTAAATGTAGGGGTTGTATACAGCAGGTGTGCGACTTTAGCTGCAAGAACATCTTCCAGAGTGGTTATACAATTTTCTGTTCTAACTAGTAAAGTGCAGAAGCTCACTTTTCTCTACAACATTTTGGATGGTCATCTTTTAATGTATCTAGCTAGTTTAATGTATACATAATGGCAATTCATTTTAGTTATACATGATATTTCTCAAATGATTTCTTAATGAACTTATTTTCTCTATTGAAGAACCGATTTATACATTTTGCCCATTTGCCTGTTTAGTTGTTTGTTTCATTAGTAAGTCATGAGTGTTTATTACATATTTTAGATATATGTGAGGTTATTATCTTGATAAGTGTTTTGTGAATAGTTTCTCCCAGTCTGTGGCTTGCATTTATATTTAACCAACTGTGTCTTTTAAAAGGTATTTTTTTTTCTTTTAATGAAACTTGCTGATAGTTTCCTTCTTGTTTCATGGATTCTCCTCCATCATTTTCTCATCTAGGATATTTATAATCTTGGGCATTCAATTTAAGTCTACAGTCTCTTTTAGTTTAAATTTTGAATCCAGTATCAGATAAGAAATTCTATTCAACATTCTTTTGTTGATAAAACACTCACCAAAAGCAACATGGGAAGAGAAGGGTTTTATGTGCATCCCTTGGAAGAATCTTGTTTACTGACTTCCTCCTCTAGTCACTGCTCAGCCTGCTTTCTTATACAACCCA
Source organism: Rhizomys pruinosus (assembly GCA_009823505.1). Taxonomy (NCBI): domain Eukaryota; kingdom Metazoa; phylum Chordata; class Mammalia; order Rodentia; family Spalacidae; genus Rhizomys; species Rhizomys pruinosus. The sequence continues at coordinate 212,350 of VZQC01014231.1, read as the reverse complement.
GGGCTACCTCCTGCTCATAAATGGCACCACTCACATGGCAGTCTATAAACCCAATTCCAGAGGATCCAACTTCCTCTTCTGTCTTCCATGGGCGTTGCATCACTCACATGCATTTACATACATGCAAATAAAATAAAATAAATTTTCAGGGCTGGAGAGATGGCCTAGTGGTTAAGAGTGCTGACTGCTCTTATAGAGGACCCGGGTTCGATCCCTAGTATCCACATGGCGGCTGAAAACCGTCTTTAACTCCAGTTCCAGGGGAATCTGACACCCTCTTCTGACCTCCGCAGCATTGCATGACACAGGTGCACAAACCTACATGCAGAAAGTACATTCATACACATATGAAAATAAATAAAATTTAAAAATAAAATAAAATAAAATAATTTTCTAATAAAAGGAACTCTCAAAGCCCTATACCCAGTGATATGCTTCCTCCAGCAAGGCCACACCTCCTCAAACCTCCCCAAAAGAGCACCAACAACTTGGGGCAGAAGATCCATATACTTAAAGTCCAACCATTGCAGCATTCTCTCAGTTGGGAACTTTACTGTTTCTAATATCTGATTCTAATATCTGACAAAATTAAAACTAATCAGAAGAGATAAATAGGGCCATTTCATTCTGATCAAATGAACAATTGACCAAGAATATATTACAATGAAGAATATATATGCACTAGAGATTCAGAGATGGTTCAATATATGTAATATATGCAATATATGTAAGTCAATAAATATAATAAATCACATAAATGGAATTAAAGACAAAAATGCACACTCATCTCAGTAGATTCAGAAAAGGCCTTTGACAAAAATCTATGCATTTATATTAAACTCCAAGAGGGAATTGGACTGTAGGAAACACACCTCAACATAATTACAGCTATATACAACAAAACCACAGCCAACATCACCTTAATGGAGAAAACCTGAAATCATGCCCATTAAAACCAGGTACCAAACAAGGCTGTACACTAACTCCAGTCCTTTTTAATAATAGCACTTAAAACTCTTACTAGATCAATAAAACAAGAGAAGGAAATTACGAGTACTAATTGGAAGAGGTCAAATTATGCTTATTTGAAGATGATATGATAATATATATATATATATATATATATATATGATCGAAAGTTCTACCAGAAAATTTCCAGAAATGATCAACAGTTTCAGCAAAGTAGAAGGTTACAAAATCAATTTACAAAAATCAGTAGCCTTCTATGCACCAATAACAAGCAGTCAGTGAAAGCATTCACTGAAACCCTCCCATTCACAGTCGCATCAAAAAAAAATCTAGGAATAAACCTGACCCAAGACACTAAAGATCTCTACAATGAAAACTTTTTAAAAAAAACTTTGAAGAAAGAGATTGAGGAAAACACCATGCCAGTAGATGGAAGGACCTCCCATGTTCACTGATTGGTAGAATTAATATTGTGAAAATAACCATCCTACCATAAGCAGTCTACAGGTGAAATAAAATTCCAATCAAAATCCACATGACATTCTTCATAGAATTAGAAAAAAAATTCTAAAATTCATATGGAATCACAAAAGATTACAGATAGCCAAAGCAATCCTGAGCACAAAGAGCAAAACTGGGGGGATTACCATACCAGATCTCAAACTATATTACAGAGCTATAGTCATAACAACAGCACGATTCTGGCACAATAACCAACACATAGTCAACTGAACAAAACTGAAGACCCAAACATGACTGCATGCAATTTCAGCCACCTGATATTTAATAAAGGTGCCGAGAGTACACACTGGAGAAAAGGTAGCATCGTCCACAAATGGCGCTGGCAAAACTGGATCTCCACATAAAGAAGAATGAAAGTAGACCCTTATCTTTCACCCCACCAAAAAGCCAACTTCAAATGGATCAAAGGCCTCAATGTGAAAACTGAAACTCTGAAACTGTTAGAAGAAAACATAGTATTCTAGATGAAATAGGTACAATAAAGGACATTCTAAATTGGACTTCAGTTGCTGAAGAATTAAGATCAACAATTGACAAGTGTGACCTCATTAAACTAAAAAGCTTCTGTACGACAAAAGAAACAACCAAGGAAGTTAAGAAGGAACCCAGTGAGTGACCCCGGATAAGACTCCTGTATTAAACCTCTACTACCTAGGCCTCAGGGACCATTGTCAAAAAGGGGGTGGAAAGATTGTAAGAGCCAAGGTGGTTGATGGTGGAAACAAGCTTGTTTCCACAAGTAAACAGAATTTTCCAGGCAGCTGGGATAATTCATTTGTTTCTTCCAGTGGCATGTGTAGCACTTTCCAACACCATGAAAGTTAACCAGTAGATATGTACCTTGGAAATCAATACTAGCTTGATTTCTCCTTGGTTGTTTTACATTTCATGTGTGTAATGTCTTCAGCAAGAGGGTTTTACTATGAAGTACTAGTGGGTAACCAAGAGTAGAAACAATGGCTAGTATTGTTGGAGGGTTTATAGGATTTCTGGTCAACCACTTCAGTAGAGGGAATATATTCCTGCCATTGAGCATTCACTTTGTTAGCCTATGATTTAGTAAGAGCAATGCCCCTCTTCATTAAAATGCAACTCCTTTTCATCTCATTATGTATATGTGTGTACCTTTAAAATATTTTTATTGAGTATTGGGGGGCTGGAAAAATGGCTCACCAGTAAGAAAACTGGATGCTCTTGCAGAGGACCCGGTTTCAATTCATGTTACCCATATGGCGGCTAACAACCAGCTGTAACTCCAGTTCAAGGGGATCCAGCACCCTCTTTTGACCTCTCTGGGCATTGCAAGATACAGGTGCAGTTCCACAGATCCAGGCAAGGATATCATACACATAAAATAAAAATAATAAAAAATAATAAATATTTTATTGTTTTTATACAGTTCATATATTATATTTTAATCAAATTTAGATCCCTTCCCCTGTCGGCACCCCCACTTAGCCTTCCCTCACCAGACCTCATGCATTCTGTCATATATGTTAAGTCCTATCCAGTCAAGCATTTGTACCCAGATGTCCTATACTTTAAGAACCTTCTACTGGTTTCCGTACAGCTTTTCCTTAAGGCCTTTAGTACTCAATTTCTCTTCCCATGCCACTCTGCCCATTCCCTACCCTGTCCAACCCTTCCTACTCTATTATTCCTCTATTCATTTTTTTTCTGGAAATGATTTATTTATATCCTTTGTCCATTTTTATTGTTGGGGCAGAAGATCCATATACTTAAAGTCCAACTATTGCAGCATTCTCTCAGTTGGGAATTTTACTGTTTCTAATATCTGATTCTAATATCTGACAAAATTAAAACTAATCAGAAGAGATAAATAGGGCCATTTCATTCTGATCAAATGAACAATTGACCAAGAATATATTACAATGAAGAATATATATGCACTAGAGATTCAGAGATGGTTCAATATATGTAATATATGCAATATATGTAAGTCAATAAATATAATAAATCACATAAATGGAATTAAAGACAAAAATGCACATTCATCTTAGTAGATTCAGAAAAGGCCTTTGACAAAAATCTATGCATTTATATTAAACTCCAAGAGGGAATTGGACTGTAGGAAACACACCTCAACATAATTACAGCTATATACAACAAAACCACAGCCAACATCACCTTAATGGAGAAAACCTGAAATCATGCCCATTAAAACCAGGTACCAAACAAGGCTGTACACTAACTCCAGTCCTTTTTAATAACAGCACTTAAAACTCTTACTAGATCAATAAAACAAGAGAAGGAAATTACGAGTACTAATTGGAAGAGGTCAAATTATGCTTATTTGAAGATGATATGATAATATATATATATATATATATATATATATGATCGAAAGTTCTACCAGAAAATTTCCAGAAATGATCAACAGTTTCAGCAAAGTAGAAGGTTACAAAATCAATTTACAAAAATCAGTAGCCTTCTATGCACCAATAACAAGCAGTCAGTGAAAGCATTCACTGAAACCCTCCCATTCACAGTCGCATCAAAAAAAAATCTAGGAATAAACCTGACCCAAGACACTAAAGATCTCTACAATGAAAACTTTTTAAAAAAAACTTTGAAGAAAGAGATTGAGGAAAACACCATGCCAGTAGATGGAAGGACCTCCCATGTTCACTGATTGGTAGAATTAATATTGTGAAAATAACCATCCTACCATAAGCAGTCTACAGGTGAAATAAAATTCCAATCAAAATCCACATGACATTCTTCATAGAATTAGAAAAAAAATTCTAAAATTCATATGGAATCACAAAAGATTACAGATAGCCAAAGCAATCCTGAGCACAAAGAGCAAAACTGGGGGGATTACCATACCAGATCTCAAACTATATTACAGAGCTATAGTCATAACAACAGCACGATTCTGGCACAATAACCAACACATAGTCAACTGAACAAAACTGAAGACCCAAACATGACTGCATGCAATTTCAGCCACCTGATATTTAATAAAGGTGCCGAGAGTACACACTGGAGAAAAGGTAGCATCGTCCACAAATGGCGCTGGCAAAACTGGATCTCCACATAAAGAAGAATGAAAGTAGACCCTTATCTTTCACCCCACCAAAAAGCCAACTTCAAATGGATCAAAGGCCTCAATGTGAAAACTGAAACTCTGAAACTGTTAGAAGAAAACATAGTATTCTAGATGAAATAGGTACAAAAAAGGACATTCTAAATTGGACTTCAGTTGCTGAAGAATTAAGATCAACAATTGACAAGTGTGACCTCATTAAACTAAAAAGCTTCTGTACGACAAAAGAAACAACCAAGGAAGTTAAGAAGGAACCCAGTGAGTGACCCCGGATAAGACTCCTGTATTAAACCTCTACTACCTAGGCCTCAGGGACCATTGTCAAAAAGGGGGTGGAAAGATTGTAAGAGCCAAGGTGGTTGATGGTGGAAACAAGCTTGTTTCCACAAGTAAACAGAATTTTCCAGGCAGCTGGGATAATTCATTTGTTTCTTCCAGTGGCATGTGTAGCACTTTCCAACACCATGAAAGTTAACCAGTAGATATGTACCTTGGAAATCAATACTAGCTTGATTTCTCCTTGGTTGTTTTACATTTCATGTGTGTAATGTCTTCAGCAAGAGGGTTTTACTATGAAGTACTAGTGGGTAACCAAGAGTAGAAACAATGGCTAGTATTGTTGGAGGGTTTATAGGATTTCTGGTCAACCACTTCAGTAGAGGGAATATATTCCTGCCATTGAGCATTCACTTTGTTAGCCTATGATTTAGTAAGAGCAATGCCCCTCTTCATTAAAATGCAACTCCTTTTCATCTCATTATGTATATGTGTGTACCTTTAAAATATTTTTATTGAGTATTGGGGGGCTGGAAAAATGGCTCACCAGTAAGAAAACTGGATGCTCTTGCAGAGGACCCGGTTTCAATTCATGTTACCCATATGGCGGCTAACAACCAGCTGTAACTCCAGTTCAAGGGGATCCAGCACCCTCTTTTGACCTCTCTGGGCATTGCAAGATACAGGTGCAGTTCCACAGATCCAGGCAAGGATATCATACACATAAAATAAAAATAATAAAAAATAATAAATATTTTATTGTTTTTATACAGTTCATATATTATATTTTAATCAAATTTAGATCCCTTCCCCTGTCGGCACCCCCACTTAGCCTTCCCTCACCAGACCTCATGCATTCTGTCATATATGTTAAGTCCTATCCAGTCAAGCATTTGTACCCAGATGTCCTATACTTTAAGAACCTTCTACTGGTTTCCGTACAGCTTTTCCTTAAGGCCTTTAGTACTCAATTTCTCTCCCCATGCCACTCTGCCCATTCCCTACCCTGTCCAACCCTTCCTACTCTATTATTCCTCTATTCATTTTTTTTCTGGAAATGATTTATTTATATCCTTTGTCCATTTTTCCTTTTGGTTCTTCTCTTAGAATTTCTAAGAAATTTTATCAAGAAAATGATCCTTCCTTTCTTATGAATAGTTTTATTTAACTTTTTATAGTTTTGTGAGAATTTCCTACATTAATATTGTATTTATATCATTTCCACCTCTCCAACTCTTCCTAGATTCCCCCATTAACTCTCAAATTGATACCCTATTTTTAAATCAATTTTATATATACATACATATTTGCGTGTGAATGTGGGCATAGTATGTGTGTGTTTAAACTACTAAATCCATTTATTGGTGCTTTTATGTACATATGTTTAGGGCTGAATACAAGATAGGATTACTTACCATGTGCTCATTCCTGGAGAAGGCGGATTCCTCATTCTCCTGATTGTCTTCTTTTTTCCCCTTTATCTTTTTTCTCCTTTAACCTCAATTTTCCTTTTTTCTTCTTTTTCTTCTTTTATTCTTTTCTTTCTCTTTTGTTCTTTTTTTTTGTCCCTATGTGTCACATCTGGGTTTTGGACCACTGTTATCTTTATATTGTCTACATGGGCAATGTCCCCTGGATATTTCATTCTGAAGAAGGTAACATATCCATTTACCTGATGTTACTCAGGACTAACCTACTCTATTGATCTAGTTGCCCATCCAGTGCTATCACTGCCTGGAACAAGAAAGAAGTTTCTGGAACATGATAGACATTAGATCTCTGTACATAATAGACTACAGTAACAATTCCAAAACATATTAATAGAGTACATGCTGAAAAGATTTTGAAACATGTAGTTTAGGTTAACTTGGAACTACTTATTCTCCTGCCTCCATCCCCTAAGTGCTAGAATTACGGGCATGCACCACCATGCTCAGCTCATTGCAACTCTTGCAAAAGAGGCAGATTTGTAGTTATGAAGATCAACTTTGTCATCAGAGAGTCATGAATAAGAGCCAGTGTTCAGCACCACCCAGCTCTGTGGTGTTTCTGGAATTTTTCCAAGCCCCAGAGTTTTTTTTAATGGACAATATTGGAATAGTCATAGGAATTGACAATATCATTTTTTATGAGTTGCCTGGCATGTAAGTACTTGATGAAATTTAGTTTTCATAGTTGAGTGTACATCCTCCTTAGTCATTTTGTTTAAATAAAACATTATTTTCATTAATCCCTTCATGAAGTTTTTCTGATTTTCCTTCCTGGCAAAGGGTGGAATTCTCTTTTTATCTCACTTCTAGGAAGAATATATCCCTATGATTCATTTTAACCAATGAAATGTAAATTGAGGTGGGACATATGCAAAAGTGATAACTTTGAGAATCAATGCACATTTCAAATAATGTTTTTTTTCTCTGCTACAGCAATGGTAATAATCCAACTAGTGACTGTGCTTTTCTTGAAAGATAGGATTGGTTAAGACTCTAGTCAACATAGGCTGGCTATGTAGCATGCCTGAGGAATAATGCCTTGTTTTCAGTGACTAGAAATTTAGAGATTTTTGTTGTCATTGTTCTTGCTGTTTTTAGCCACACCTGACCTATATAAAATAAATACCCATATACATAAGCTAAGGTTTTTTAAAAAAATACTTTCATTATTTTATAGTAAACTCTAATGATAATAGCTGGCAATTACTGAGTGTTCACCATATTCTAAGAACAGGTATACACTTTTTAGATGTGTTAACTCATCCAATTTCACAGTAACTCAGTAACATTAGTGTTCTTGTTTGCTTCTCTATTGCTGTTACAAAGCACTCTGACCGACACAAACTGGGGGAGGAAAGGGTTTGATTCAGCTTTACATCTCCCAGGTCACAGTTCATCACTTAGGGAGGCCCAAGGCAGGAACTTCAGGGCAGGAAAACCTGGAGGCAGGAGCTGAAGACAAGCCATGGAGGAATGCTGTTTCACTGGCTTGCTCCCTGGTCGTGCCCAGCTCGCCTTCTTTATACAGTACACAAACGACCCCCGGGTAGCACTACTCATTGTGGGCTTGGGCCCTCCCACATTGCCTTGATAATCAAGACAATACTCCACAGACATGGCCAACAGGACCAATCCAATGGAGTCAATTCCCAATTGAGGCTCCTCAGCCCAGGTGCGTCAAGTTGACACTAAAGCTATCCAGCACAATTAGCCATGGTATTCTTAGTCCCACTTCATAGAAAGACAAAGGTTAAGTACTTTTTGCAGAGTTAGCATTTAGGAGAAACAAGTTGCAAACCAGCCTATTTGATGCTCAAGGCTGTGCTTTGAACTCTCAGTTTTAACCTCCTACAAGCATGTTGGAGGATTCCTCCCAAAGCCCTGCTTCAGGACCAATGCTTTCATTTTACCAACTGCCAAAAGCATTAGCTACCAATGGTTCTGAGCTTTTTATATCCTTTGGAATTTTCCTCAGGTAAAGAGAGCTGCCCAGTCCAAGATAAGGATTCCTTTCTGTGGGTGTGGCAGGGATTTTGTTGAGTGTCTATCATAGTTCAACTATTTCCTTTGCCTTTTTCTGATTTCTTATATTATTCTTTAAAGTTTCATCCAATAAGTTTCCTTCCTGTGAATATCAGAGCCTCAAAAATGTTTGTCAAAGACACTGAATACTAATAATTATGTAACAAAACACTCTATACAAAGAACTGCCATAGACGCTCATAGATATTGTCAATTCAAACTAAAGATCCTTGAGCTTTCAAGAGAAGATCTAGGATGATGAAATCCCTCATGAGTTAAATAAAGAAAACACAGAACTCTTCTAATTTTAGTAAATTTTGTTAACCCTGTGCTTGGATAGCTTTAGTGTTCAACTTGGACACACGTGGGTTGAGGAGCCTCAATTGGGAATTGGCTCAATTGGATTGGGCCTGTGGCCACATCTGTGGAGTTATTGTCTTGATTGTCAAGTAGCGTGGGAGGGCCCAGCCCACAATGAGTGTGCCACCCTGGGAGGTTGTTGTGTACCTTTATAAGAGGTGGGCTTGGCGGCAGAACCAGGGGGAGAAGGCCAGTGAACAGCATTCCCCATGGCCTGTGTTTCATCTCCTGCCTCCAGGTTCCTGCCCTAATCCTGCCTTTGGGCTCCCTAATGATGAACTTGTGACCCAGGAGATGTGAGCGAATAAACCCTTTCCTCCCCAACTTGTGTCAGACAGAGTGTTTTTGTCACAGCAATGGCAGACAAAACTAGAACAGAAAATCAGGTACCAGAAGAAGTGGCCGGTATTGCTGTGATAGACCTGACTTGGTATTTTGGGGAAGGAGTGTGGAGGCATTTGAACTGGGCTGGGAAGATCATTGAATGTCTTAAGATTGTTTTGTTGCTGTGGAGTTTGGAGCCGTTTTGCTGAAGGATTTGTAAAAGATGAAGGCCTGGCTTGTGAAGTTTCTAGTGTCAAAGGAAAGCAGAGATCATCAGGACTGTGTAATCTATGGGTCTTGGTCAGCTTGGGGCTGAAGAATCAGCTGTAATAAACAAGAGACCAGAACACGAAGTGAAATCTTTTTGTGCTGGGACAATTGATGCTGTTAGCTGGGGCTGAAAAATCAGCCTGTAAGTAAACATAGAAACCAGCATCACTGTGGTGGAAAATCTTCTGGGAAGAATTTCTTCAGGGTTATCAGACAGAAGCTGTGTTCCAGAAGGGGCCTGAGCCTCCATCTCAGTCCAGAAGCAGGACTTGGTTAGTGTGTAAGAGTCTCCTATATGTTTCCAGTGTTGAAATTTGAGGGGGTCACAGAGGCAGCCGAGGCTTGGCACTGTGAGGTCAGGAAAGACCATTGGGGGAGATGCACCTTGTTGCAGTGAAGACCCCAGATTGCAGGGATCATGGAGAGAACTGAGGCTTTTCGCCAGGAGAATCAGAAGAGACCCTTCTGCCTTGCTGTCAATTCAAACTAAAGATCCTTGAGCTTTCAAGAGAATATCTAGGATGATGAAATCCCTCATGAGTTAAATAAGAAACAGAACCTTCTACTTTAAGTAAATTTTGTAAACTTCCTGTGCTGGATAGCTTTAGTGTCAACTTGACAAACGTGGGTTGAGGGAAGCCTCAATTGGGTGAATTGGCTCCATTGGATTGGCCTGTGTCCACATCTGTGGAGTATTGTCTTGATTGTCAAGTAGTGTGGGAGGGCCCAGCCCACAATGAGGTACTGCCTCAGTTTCAGTGGCGACCCCAGCTTTTTGGAGATGCCAGGACCATGGACAACCACCAAGAGCAGAGCAGGTGTAAATGGATCAGCCTGGGCCTGCTAGATGAGCTGTGTGTGCCACGGATGCCAGAGTCAGAGAGGGGAGCTGCCGAGACCCTTTGTAGCCCAGAAGATCATGAGTGAATCCAAGTGTCCAGACTTGAGCTACTCTGCTGGACTTAGGTTTTGTTGACGAGTGCCTGATTCTTCCCTAAATAAGACAGTATGTTTTGGATTTTTATGTTGGACAGGGATCTCCCTGTAGCCCAGCTGTTCTGAAATTCACTATGTAGACCAGCTTGGCCTTGACTCAGAATCTGCCTGCCTCTGCCTCCCAAGTGCTAGATAAAGGTGCGCTCAGTCTGGTTACTTTTTTTTTTAATTTTTTATTATTTCTGTATGTGAGAATGTACTGTCTGCATTGCAGGTTTTGTGCACCCTTTGTCCTGCAATGCTGTGGAGGTCAAAAGAAGGTCCGGATTCCCCTGGAACGGTAGTTTCCGGAATTGGAGTTTCAGATGATTCTCAGCCACCATGTGGGGTGCTGGACGGAACCCGGGGTCCTCTGTAAGAGTGTGTCGGTTGCTCTTAACCGCTTAGGCCATCTCTCCAGCCCAGGCAGAAGCCTACAGTTAAGAGCACTTTAAAGACTTGAACGTTTTAAGCATTTGGAATTTTAAGGCCATGGGGCTTTTAAGGTTAAACTTTATGTTGTGTATTAATGTAACATCATACTTTGGGATAAAGAACAGGAAAGGTTGGTGTTTATAGTGATGTGTTTGTGTTTGGTTACAAGTTGGGCAATGGGTCAATTGCTGCTGGGATAACTTAAGTTGTCAACTTGAAATCACCTGGTTGGGAGCCTCAATTGGGAATTGGTTCCATGGTCATTGCCTGCCACATCTTGTGGAAGTACTTGTCATTGATTTGAGCAGGTGTGGAGGGCCCAAGCCCACAATGATGTGCCACCCTGGGCAGTTGTTGTATACCAGTACTAAGAAGTGCAGGCTGGCTTAAGGAGATTCAGTATTCTATTTGGATCCTGAATGAAGATAATCCTTTTCTCAATATCCTATGTCTATATAGTCAATTAAAAGAAGCATGTTTACCAGTTTTATAAGAGATACCCTACCTACAGTTGGCTCCAATTTACTGTTAGAGAATGACCTCATCATCATCATATTCTCCTGTTCTATTTAGGAGAGTAAGTTAAAGTCTCTCATATCTAAACCTTGTGGCACTCTAGAGAGGTAAGTTATTAGACTCATTATAAATAGTTAGTTCAATGTAGGATCCACTGAGGTTGATGTCTTCGCAATCTGAGGCTTTTCTTCCTTTCAATGTTCAGACGGGCCAACCTTTCTCGGCACTTCCTGGTTTAGCATCCTACAAATGCAAAGCTGTATCTTTCTGTCTCAAAGCCAGTTAAGTTGTGACATTTTATGACCTGTTGAAACGAAACAATCTCTTCCCATTATTAGTTTTAAAATTTGGATTGCAAGGTTATTTTGGACAAAAAGGTTGTCATATACTTACCTGTATCCCCTTTTGTATACTTTAATTATTTTTTTTTGGTTTTCCATGAGTCTCAAAAAGCGAGTTATTGTTTATCACATACCTATAGGGCTGGAATAAGGCACAAATTTAATCAAATCACCTACTTTTTTGGGTGACGGTATGTGGTTAAATATGGAGCAAACTTAATTTTTTTAAGTTAAATTCATCCTACAGGTAAAAGAGAATGCTACAGTGATGCGTTACAACAGCAAAAATTATAGAGAAACATTTGTATAGCAATCCCCAACATTATTGTTATATAGATTTTAAGTAAAACAAATGCAGACAATCATATTTCCAATTGACTCAGTGTGCATTACCATTTTTTATCAGACCTTTAAACCAATGTTGTTATAATATACACATACTTTACTTTTACTAAGTCCTAAAACACCATGTAACCTGTAAGACAGAGTCTGGGGCAAAAATCAGATACTTGTTTAACTTCACATTAATTAATATATATTAATAATTAGACCCGTGTCCCTCTCTGTCCCTCCACCCCTCCCAATTCACCCTTTCAGGCAGTTTTTGATGCAGGTCTTTCGTTGCTGACCTTTAATATTGCATCCCTCTCCACAGAAAGATATTTATTTTAACTGGTTTTTGGTGCTAGCATGAACATCATAGAGAATTACCATTCGTCATTTGTTTTTCTGGGACTGTGTTTATTCACTTTAATATAATTCTTACTAGCTCATCCATTTACTGCCAAGTTCATGAGCTCTCTTTCTTTATTGTTCATAGAACTCCATTGTTACATGTACCACATTTTCTAATCCACTCATAGTTGATGGGCATTTGGTGGTTCCAGCTTTTGCTATTTGAACTAGTAGCTCAATAAAATTGCGTGCATGTATTTCTGCAGTAAGTAGAAAAGTCTCCTTAAGCTTTGCATTTAAACAAAATATATTTAATACAGGAGAGCTCTGATATCAGCAATGGTTATTCTACCAAGGAGATGTTGGCCAGGGGATCCAATCCCCCCCAAAGGTAAAGGCTTCTTGCCTGTAAACTGGGATACCTGCAAGAAGAGAGGCAATAAGGCTCTGCTGTCGAAGACCTGATGTAAGCTTGGGAAAGATGTATTGAGACTGCACTTGCAAGTGTACAGTTGGTTTCTTGAATACCAGAGAGTGTTACCAAAAGCCACTAAACCAATAAAGCAAATATAGGTCTCCTTGAGTCAAGCAAGACTCCTCCGTCAACACCAGCTACACCTCACCTGCCTGGAAATACTGTGCAGCAGTGGCAGCCATATGCCTGCATATCCCAAATCTGATTAGCTATTAGCTCTCTCCTTGGAGGAATAACTCATGGCTGATGCCACAAGCTTACATCCTCTAGTGATTAGGAGATGTTATAAGCCACAGTAAGATCCTGTCATATTTTACAGAAAAAAAAAAAAAAACGTAATTCATGGATTAACATACCATACAAACCTCTGTGTCTATACCAAAGAAACCTACCATAACAATTAGTACTGTTTAAATACCTATATATCTAATTGCTTGTGCTTCATTAGTAGGATTTAAAAGTTATCCATGGACAAGCTGTCAGCCCATGAAAGGAAACAGCCAGAATTGACCAGAGTCCAAGACAACAGCTCCAGAGAAAGTAGACTGTTTTGCTTCTCGTCCACCTGTGCCTCTTTTCTAAGCCTAGGGAACAATCTGCGGAAGAGGGGGCATGGTAGAATGTAAGGGCTGCGATTGGGGTGAATGATGAAACTACAGCAATATAGTCTGGACACTCATCTGATCAACTTGATTGTATATACAAGTCCCCCCCCCAGCTGGATTGTGGGACTCATGGGCTGTGTGGGTTTGGGCACAACTGCTTGCAAATTGGTTTTACATGATGGATGCTTGTACTCATAAATGATTACTTATTGTTATAAAATGAAAAAAAAAAATAAAGAAGTAATTTTTAAAAAATCAGGCAGGCTGGGCATGAGCCGGGGGAAGAAGCCAGTGAGCAGCATTTCTCCATGGCCTGTGCTTCAGCTCCTGCTTCCAGGTTCCTGCCCTGAGTTCATGCCTTGGGATCCCTAAGTGATGAACTGTGACCCAGGAGATGTGAGCTGAATAAACCCTTTCCTCCCCAAGTTGTGTCAGAGTGTTTTGTCACAGCAATGGAAGACAAACTAGAACACTTCCTTTCACATAAGTTTTTTTCTGTGGTTTAGTAGACCTAAAATATAGTCAAATAAATGCATATTTTATGTATAATAAATGTTTGTTGGTCTGTAGTATGACATTTATTCATATTTTTTTTGTCTTTTTGAGACAGGGTCTCCCTGTAGCCCCTGCTGTCCTGGAACTCACTCTGTAGACCAGGCTGGCCTTGAACTCACAAAGATCCACCTGCCTCTGCCTCCCAAGTGCTAGGATTAAAGGTGTGTGCGACCACGCCCAGCTGACATTTATTCATATTTTTTTTTGTCTTTTCAAGACAGGGTCTCCCTGTAGCCCCAGCTGTCCTGGAACTCACTCTGTAGACCAGGCTGGCCTCGAACTCACAAAGATCTGCCTGCCTCTGCCTCCCAAGTGCTAGGATTAAAGGCATGCACCACCACGCCCGGCTTCATATTTGTAACTAAAAATGGAAATACTTCATCGTTTCCATGAAGACAGATTATTTAAGAGACTGAAAGTCATGTTATTGTTGTTATACCAAACATTATATTCCTCTTTGTTTTAGTGATACATGAAAGTACTTATTGAAATCTGAAATCTTATATTGATTTCTAAGAACTGCTGAGTTCAGTCCCAGGTTTAGTTCATAACTAGTTAGTTCTCTTGTGGACATCTTATCTTGCTTGACACCTAATCCTAATAAAGTTTAAGTCAGCTAACTATTAATTCCACAACTTTGTTTTTACCAAAGTTGCATATTTCTCACAATTTAAGCTCTATCCCAATATCAGTTGTCTATATTTCCTCAAAGGAGAAATAGATGTTTTAAAACTTGAAGTAATGAAACATCATAAAGGCAGCAACAAAACATAATGTGTTATAAACAAAAAGAGACTTAATGGTTCTATGGAGTACAAAATAAAGATTACTACCTCCTTTACCTTGATGTATGCATAGCTTTCATGGCATACATTCTGCATACAAACTTTCACTATGTACTGATGTAGATTAATAGCCAATGTTACAGAGAGGGCAGGAAAAATTATAGTTTATTTTCTCTTTCTGATAGTATCTATTTTTATCCTTCATCCAAGCAAAGAAACTTGAATTTAGCAATCAGCATGTGAGTCTTGCATTAAAAACTCATAATCAAGGAGCTCACAGTCCACATAACAATAAGGTATCTTAAATCAGTGTGCTGTTTGGAGTTATGAAACAGGAAACAAAACCCTTTGCTAGTATCATTTCAAAATGTAAATAAAAAGTCTATTCCTTATTGGCTGCTTTAATTTCATTGACTGTACATTAAATTATGTTGATTATCCAATAGGGACATATTTTTGCATTCATATTATGACCCACTGAGCACCTGCCTTATTTTCATAGAACCAGAAGCAGAAATAGAAAACATGCACCTGTAAATTACAATTGTGCTGCAGAGAGGGCCCTTAAAGTAACCAAAGAAAAAAACAGCCAAAACAAATGTTAAGACATGGGTTACTTTCAGAAAAATACAGTCTTTGGAAAAAAATGTTAAATGCCTGAGAAAATCTACATCACTCAAAAAACAATATTAATAGTGGCTCTGATGAGAGCTGGTTAACACCTAGAAAGGAATTATCTAATACTAACACAGTAATTCTCTCCAGGTTAGCAGTTGCTTTTACTCCTTTGGCTTGGGGGTGTTTGAAAACAGCCAGTCCACTGAAAAACTTAAAAATTTACACTACCAGAAATCTTTGTGAATTAATTTAGATATGTTAAAGCAAAGTTTGGCACTAGCTGTGTTTTGAGATTTGTATATTTATAACCCAGAAATGACTTAAATTCCTCCCAGACATGATGTTTTCCTTTCAGATAAGCCACAGTTTACTGTCATCATAGTGTCCTGCATCTTTCTCTCAGTCTCTTTTTCCTCCGGGGGGTGGTGTGTACCTACACACATAGCATCCTGCCCTGCCTTTGCCTTAGCAAATTTTGGAGCAATACAACTGGGAGGGAACCACAACAACATAAGGACTAGGTCAAAGAACAGAATGATATAGTTAAATTTTGCCCAAAACAATAAACCTTTACAGAGAAAAATTAAAAAAAAAAAACTGAGAGGGCTTTCAAACATGACATCTTTCAGCCTAATAAAGAAAAAAAATCATAAGCTGAAGATGCTAAAACCTATGATATATGTGGCAGGCATATATGCATATTTTGGAGTGATGCATATTGGAAGGAATAACAACAACAACAAAAAGACTGGTTCAAAGAATTGACTGAAAAGGTGAACTTCTTTAAACAGTAAACTTCTGCATCAAGAATTTTGAGACTGAGAAAAAGATGAAAAACGTGTTTGGCAGAATGCATGAGCTCTGGTGGGGTGGGGGGAAGGCAGGGGGCACGTGTCTAGATTTGATTTAAAAATGTGTATGAAATGCACAAAGCTTCAATAAAATTTGGCTTTCAAAAAAAAAATAAATGAGTAAAGTACACAAGGAAAAAAGACTGAGAGAAAGATGCAGGACAGTTACAGAAGTGTGCATGAAGTTGGAGAGGGAAGGGGAATATGTCTATATTGAACTGAAAAATGATGTCCGAAATACACAAAACATCATTAATAGTATTATATAAAAAAAAAAAAGCAAAGCAAAGATCTGACTCTCCAATCTTAGTTTCACGAAAAACTGGAGAATTTATTAGGCTTGCCTACAAAGTGACTGAGGAAAGCATACACTCGCTAGCTATGCAGCCATTCTCCTTTTCCAACATGGCCACCCAGAGTCGTGGCGTGAATTCTGTGCCCCACACCCATGATGGTGAAATGGCGAGAGAGTCCCAACCCCTCATGGGGGACTTTTATATGCCCCAGCAGAGTCCCAGAGCCGCACACTTCTGTGTGTGCCCAGGAGCATGCCAACATTGTGGGAACCTCGCCATGGGTTGGCTTTGCCCTTAACCCATCCCCCTAATTAACAGCTTGTCCAATGGTAAATCCATTTCAAAGAAGATGCACTCTATCCCACATGTACATTGTAAAATTTTCATCTCATGTTGTTTGGAAGACAAACATTACACTTATTTATTCAGCAATATTTCTTCTATCAGAACAAATTTTGAGATGAGGAGATGGTGAGTTGATAAAAATGTATTTGCCACATAACCATGTGGACCTGAGTGCAGATTCCAGAATTCATGTAAAAACCAAAAGCCAGACGTAGCGGGACTCACCACCAGGGAGACAGAGGTAGGAAGATCACCAGATGCTAGCTAGACTCAATTCTGTGAGCTCCAGTGTGAGATCCTATTTCATCAAAAATAAGGTAGAGAAACAACTGAGAAAGAACCCAATGATGTCAACCTCTAAATCAGTATCTATACACACACACACACACACACACACACAGACACACACAAAGATGTAGAACAATTAAGAAGTCAGAATTCTAACCACCATATGCACCCATCCACTTATGCACAGATACACACTTGAATGTATATCTACACAAATAAATACATAGGGGGCTCAGCAATTACAAGCAATGGCTGCTCTTGCAGAGGACTGGGTTCAGTTCCCTGCACCCACATGACATCTAACAACTATCTATAACTCCAGGTCCAGCTGACAATCTCTGAGCTCCAGGGGCATTCACATTACACAGATGCACTTACACACATGCAGGCAATGTACACATACACGTTAAATAAAAATAATAATTAAAAATGTAAAAGCAATTAGTAAATAAATTTGTCAACAAAATGCATAAGCATCAATATAAATTTTATCAATATAAATATTTAAAATAATGTTGGTTAATTTTTTAAATTTTAGACAGGGTCTTACTGTGTAGCAATGGATGGCCTAGGATTTGCTATGTATATCAGGCTGGACTAGAACTTGCTATGTAGACCAAGCTGGTCTTGAACTCATAGAGATTCACCTGCCTCTGCTTCCTAAATTGGTTGGATTAAAGGCATGTCCAGACACTCTCAGCCAAGAACCCCATTTTATGTATAATAAGGATTGTCTCCATTTTGCTGATTTTTCTTTTATTAGAAGCATATATTCACTGTGTGGAATGATGGGTTACATTATGACATTTTCATACATGCACATCATTTACTAATATTCACCTCTTCCCCCATTATCCTGTCTTGCCCCCCTCACATGCTGGTCTCCTTCTCCCTAAGTATTACTCTTTCTACCATCATGATTTATATTAATTATTATTAGACTTCAATATCAGATAAAATGTGCTGTTTTCCTTCCTGATTTTGGCATATTTCATTCTTCATGATGATCTCATTTTCATCCCTCTTTCTGCAAATGGCATAATTCAGTTCTCCTTCATGCCTGAATATAACTCCATTGTATGTTAATACTTTTTCTTCATTATATTGTATGCCTTATGAACAATTATGTGATCTATTTCTGCCATTGTTCAGAAGAGAATAATACATTAATTCATATATACTATGAACTCAAAAATCAGAGAACCCCCCAAAACTTGGCCATGGCACTTCTACCAATAGCAAACTCTGATACTAAATTAGCTATGGTAAGGACAATCATAACTTTAGAAAATACTTGTGGTTAAGATGATATAGTAAACCAAAATTCCTTCTGTTATCAAAGCAGAGTTGCAAAATAGGGATTTTGCCCAACATATTGATTATTTTCATTAATAATTTTCAAACATTTACAAATTCTGGCTTTGAAAAAGCAAATATTAAATTTATTGTAGTAGGTATGTTAGATAGCCGTAGGAGCATATCTTACTTTCTATAAGTTACTCTACATTATTTATTATTATTATTATTATTATTATTATTTTATGTGTATGAATGTACTGTCTGCATGTAGGTTTGTGCACCCATGTCGTTCAGTGCCTCAGAGGTCAGAAGAGGGTGCCAGATTCCCCTGAAACTGGAGTTAAAGACGGTTCTTAGCCACCATGTGGGTGCTGGGGATCAAACCTGGGTCCTCTGCAAGAGCATTCAGGGCTCTTAAATGCTGAGACATCTCTCCATCCCCACTCTACATTATTTAAGAGGATGGCAGGTGCACATTATCCAGAGTACAGGCTCCAGTGCCACATAGCTCAAATTCATATCTCAACCTCATCCCCTCCAAATTGTGTGACTTTGGCTTATTTACTTAACTCTTTTTTGTCTCAGACACCTGCTTTAGAAGATGGAAAGTATAATTATACTAGATTATGGGATTACTATACAGATAAAATACAGTAAATTTATATAAGGTAATTAGAATTGGCCCAGCACATAGGAATCACTCAAGAAGCATTATTAATAACCCAGCTTTGCTGAAGTTTACTTACAAATCTTGCAAATGTTATGTCCTAGTTTAGATGCCCATGTAAGCTTTTATGTGTACATGTAATTTTTCAAAGCTTCCTACCCTAGAAAATTGTGAATATAACATTTAGACATCAAAAATAAAAACCAAAAGTGACTTTTTAAAAAGCTTAGTACAGTAAAGAATTGTGACCTACTTATATTTTGCCTGTTGAATAGCCCAGCCTTTTATCCCCGCAGTTTAGAACTCAAGAAATGTCAAACTGAGCTGTGTTCTGGGCCACTGTAACTCAACAAGATACCTAGAAGGATACAGGGCCAATACGGCTGTCTTCTATATAATCTACCCAAGGCATTTAGGAGTGCATACAACAATCTGTACCTTCTCTCAGACCATCTATTACTCCTTTATTTATGCCAATCACCCTTTTTTAAAAAATCCAAGTAGTTGCCAGGTGTGGTGGTGCACACCTTTAATTCTAGCACTTGGGAGGCAGAGGCAGGCAGATCTTTGTGAGTTCAAAGCCAGCCTGGTCTAGAGAGTGAGTTCCAGGACAGCTGGGGCTACAGGGAGACTCTGTCTCGAAAAGCCAAAAAAAAAAAAAAATACTAGCTATTGCCATTGCCCTGGGATACCCACAAGAATTTGACATTATGGCCCATTACTAAAGATACTACATACATGAGCCATACATAGAACAAATAAGGGGAAATCTAGCTGGTACTGACCTAGAAGCTTCATCTCCACTGGCTATCTTTCACAGTACTAGAAGGTACTGGGCATGCATAAGAGAAACCTGACCATCAATCTTACCCATGTATAATGGCCTTGCAAGATATGCTCATTGATAGAATAACAGCTCAAATATTAGTGGAGTAACAAACTACTTATGACTGGATTTAAGGCTCAATTCACAAGGTGAAGCCCATACTTGGCACTGATAGGAACCTTGGCTAGAGAGGTCACAGTCCACAGGAGAGAACCAACTACTATTATTCTACTAAATGGAAATAGCATTAAACCAAATTGTAATGACTTATGGTTATACCATATATTACTGTATCTTTGAACTATCACCAGACAAGATACTTTCAGTAGATAGCAATTAACACAAAGGCCATGGTTGGTCAACATGAAGAGAATATGAGACTGTGGAGTGGTCATCCCTAAATGGGATACTTATATCAAATCCTTTCCTTCCAAGGCTCAGGAATCACAGTGCAAAACGGGGGAGGAAAGATTGTAAGAACCAGAGATGGTGGGTGAATACAAGTAAATCATGTTTGCCAAACACCACAGGGTAGATAAATATGATGCCATAGTGCTTGGAACAGCATGCACAGGACCTGTGCAAGCCCAAGACAGATAAACACCCAGCATACAGTGGGGAGGTGGATAAGAAGCCCCAGCCCTAGCTGAGGAATGATAGCAACTGAATGCTGCTGGGAGATGGAGATAGCCAATTTTTTTTAGGGTTGTGATGCTTGATAGGTTAACCAGACTCCAAGGGATAGACCTACACCCAAGGGCATTTGAAGAACACAGATTAGACACGATAGGCCTTTAACAAGGAAAAACAATAATAAAGGGCATAAAATTGGGGGGGGAACAGAGTAGGAAGAAATTAGGGAGAGGATATAAATGTGATCAAAATATACTGTAAGAAATTCTTGAAGAATCAATACAATATGTTCAAGAAATCATAGTAGGTTATTTACTGAATCACTGACTAATGACTCAAACCAAAGAATTAGAATGATAATTGTGATTTACCTTTGTCTTCATCCCTCCAGATTGTGATACCTACCAAATGTCACAGGTCAGAAGGCTTAGCACATAAGCCTACATGTTTTGGTTCTGGAAGCTCGGACATGCAACATCAAGGTGCCAACAGGTGTAGCATGTGTGAAGACCCACTTTTTGATGAATTGCTCATGCTTTCTGTTTCCATAAATGAGAAAAGGGGTGTAGAGGGTTAAGGGTTTTTTTGGTCTTTTTTTTCTTCAGACAGGGTCTCTCTCTAGCCTCAGCTGGCCTAGAACTTGCTATATAGACCAGGCTGGCCTTGAATTTACAGAGAGATCTGCCTGCTTCTGCCTCCCAAGTGATGGGATTAATGGCATGCACCACCATTCCCAGCCTTTGAAGTTTTTTTAGTATATGCTAATTACATAAAATAATGAGTTTTATTGTGACATTTTCTTTTTTAATCTTTTATTGAAGTATTGTGCATTTCATACATCCTTTCTCAGTTCAATCCACACTCATTTCTCCCTCCCTAACCCCTGCCCCTCCCAAGTTCATGCAGTCTGCCATACATGCCGTTTCCCCTTCTGAGTCTTTTCAAAGTTTTTCAAAGCAGAAGATTATTTTGGGGGGGAAGAACTCTACTGCTTCAGTCAGTTCCCTGTCCCAGTTCATTTGTTGTTGTTCTCTCCAATCCGTATTGTTTCACCATATACATTTATGTATGTCACACATGTACTAAAATCATGTCATCTGAAAATAAACTATATATGATCTCTAAATCATATTTCAGGATCCACATTTTTTCCTTTTAATTTTGTATTGCTCTAAAATACAAACATGTGCAAACATATCCTCCACCCTTGTATCAAAATTATAAAGTCTGAAAATAGGTAGTAGGTTAATTCTAGAGTCTGTTAAGGGATTCACATTCTAAGAGTACCATTGTTTTTAGATAAAGAGAAATATAAAATTAATGTTACTCAGCTTGCCTTACTTGATGCTAGCAACCACAAATGAGGGACAACATTTGTCATTTGTTTTTCTGGGACTGTGTTTAAATGCTTTATAGAATTCTGCTCTGAAACTATCTGAGCCTGGGCTTTTTTGGTTGGGAAGTTGTTTATTACATTTTCAATTTCCTCAAATATTATGGGTTTATTTAAGCTGTCAATCTCATCTTGGTTAAGCTTTGGTGAATTCCAGGATTTCAGATATTCATCCATTTCTCTTAGGTTTTCAAATTTAGTAGAGTATAGGTATTGAAATATTCCTGTATGATTATCTAGCATAATATCTTCTAGTTCCATCCATTTATCTGCAAAATTCATGATGTCATCTTTCTTTACTGCTGCGTAGAACTCCATTGTGTAGATGTACCACATTTTTGTTATCCAGTCATCAGTTTAGGGGCATTTGGGTTGGTTACGGGTCTTTGCTACTGTGAAGAGAGCTGCAATAAACATAGCTGTGCATGCATCTTTACAGTAGGATGCATCTTGTGGGTATATACCCAGGAGTGCTATGGCTGGGTCAGGTGGTAAGCTCATTTTGAGTCTTTTAACGGTTCTCCACATTGCTTTCCACAGTGGTTGTACCAGTTTACATTCCCACCAGCAGTGGAGGAGTGTTCCCTTTTCCCCACAACCTCTCCAGCATTTGGTGTCTTCCGTTTTCTTGATCTTGGCTAGTCTTATTGGAGTGAGATGATATCTTAAAGTGGTTTTAATTTGCATTTCCTTAACTATTAATGATATTGAACACTTTTGAACACTTTTTAAGATGTTTCTCACCCATCTTTATTTCCTCATTTGTGAAATCTCTGTTCACTCTTTACTCCATCTCTTGAGTGGGTCATTTGTTTTCTTACTTCCTTGTTTTTTCAGTAGTTTATATATTCTGGAAGTTAATGCTCTGTCAAATGTATCAGTGGTGAAAGTTTCCTCCTACTCTGTGGGTTTTCTCTTCACTTCATTGATTGTTTCTTTTGCTGTACAGAATCGTTTGAATCTAATGAGGTCCCACTAGTCAATTTCCTACGCATCTGCTGCCTGATTTAGAAAGTCTTTTCCTACCCCTATGTCTTGTAGGCTGCTGCCAATGTTTTCTCCTATCACCTTCAGAGTTTCAGGTTTCACAATGAGGTCTTTGATCCATTTGTAGTTGATTTTTGTACAGAGCGAGAGGTAGGGATTTAATTTTATTCTTTTTCAAGTGTTGATCCAGTTTTACCAACACCATTTGTTGAAGATGCTATCTTTCCTCCAATGTGTCTTCTTGGCCCTTTGGTCAAATATGAGATGGCTGAAATTGTATGAGCTCAAGTTTGGATCTTTAGTTTTGTTCCATTGGTCTACAGGTCCATTTTGTGCCAGTACCGGGCTGTTTTTATGCCTCTAGCCCTGTAATACAGTTTGAAGTCTGGTATAGTGATCCCCCTGTATTTCTCTTTTCACTCAGGCTTGCTTTGGCTATTCGGAGTCTTTTGTTTTAACATATGAATTTAAAGACTTTTAATTCCAAGTCTGTGAAGAAACTCTTGGGGATTTTAATTGGGATTGCATTAAATCTGTACAAGAGTTTGAGTAGAATGGACATTTACTATATTAATTTTCCCAAACAATGGGCATGGGAGGTTTTTCCATCTTCTGATGTTTTCTTCAATTTCCTTCTTCAGAGGTTTAAAATTTTTGTTGTAGAGATCTTTGGTGTTTTTGGTTAGGTTTGTTCCTAGGTATTTTATTGTTTTTGAGGCTGTGAGTAGGAAAGTTTCCTTATAGTCCTTCTATTGCTTGTTGTTGGTGTAAAGAAACACTACTGATTTTTCTAGGTTAATTCTGTATCCCACCACTTTACTGAAAGTCTTTATCATTTCTAGGAGTTTTCTAGTGGAGTTTTTATCATCACTTAGGTAAACTATCATATCATCTGCAAAATGACTTCCTCTTTTCCAATTAGTACTCTTTTAATTTCCTTTTCTTGCCTTATTGCCCTAGCAAGCATTTCAAGCACTATATTGAAGAGGAGTGGTGATAGTGGGCAGCCTTGCTGAGTTCCTGCCTTTAAGGGGAATGCTTCTAACTTTTCTCCATTCAGGATGATTTTGACTGTGGGTTTCTTGTATATGGCTTTGATTGTGTTGAGGAATGTTTCTTCCAGTACAATTCCCTCTAGAACTTTAAGCATAAAGGGATGCTGGATTTTGTCAAGATCCATGTGGTATTTGTCTTTTTTTATCAAAATCATGTGGTATTTGTCTTTCAGTCCACTTGTGTGTTTTATAATATTTATTGATTTTCGTATGTTGAACCATCCCTGAATCTCTGGTGTGAATCCAACTTTGTCATGATGGGTGATATTTTTGATGTGGGCCTGTATGTGGTCTGCAAGTATTTTGTTGAGAATTTTTGCATCTATGTTCATTAATGAGATGGCCCTATAATTTTCTTTTTTGGTTGTATCTTTCCCTGTTTTGGGTATTAGGGTAATGCTGGCTTCATAGAAGGAATTTGGGAGATTTACCTCTGCTTGTATCTTTCTGAACAGTTTGAGTAGTAATGGTTGTAAGTCCTCTTTAAATGTTTTATAGACATGGCGGCTGAGAACCGTCTGTAACTCCAATTCCAGGAGAACTCCAGTTCCAGGAGTTCCCTTGTCCATTCTACACAAATTATATCAATTCAATGCAATTCCAATTAAAATCCCCAGGACATATATCAATTCAATGCAATTCTAATTAAAATCCCCAGGACATTCTTCACAGGCTTGGAAAAAAAAATTCTTAAAATCATATGGAACAACAAAAAACCCCGAATAGCAAAAGCATCCCTGAGTGAAAACAGAAATACAGGGGGAATTTCTATACAAGACATCAAACTATACTACATGGCTATAGTATTAAAAACAGCCTGGTACTGGCAGAAAAACAGACCAATGGAACAAAACTGAAGATCGAAACTTGAGCACATACAATATCAGCCACCTTATATTTCACAAGGGAGCCAAAAAGACTCAATGGAGGAAAGACAGCATCTTCAACAAATGGTGCTGGCAAAAACTGGATCACCACTTGTAGAAAAATAAAATTAAACCCCTACCTCTCACCCTGCACAAAAATCAACTCCAAATGAATCAAAGACCTCAATTTGAAACCCCAAACCCTGAAGGTGTTAGATGAAAAACTTGGCAGCAACTTACAAGACATAGGTGTAGGAAGAGACTTTCTAAATCAGGAAATAAGGTGAACAATTGACAAGTGGGACTTTATTAAACTCAAAAGTTTTTGTACAGAAAAAAAAAAAAAATAAAATAAAATAAAGGAAGTGAAGAGAAAACCCACAGAGTGGGAGGAAACCTTCACTGCTGATTCATCTGACAGAACAGAGCATTAACTTCCAGAATATATAAACTACTCAAAACACAAAGGAGCAAGAAATCAAATGACTCACTCAAAAGATGGAGTAAAGAGCTGAGCAGAGAATTCACAAGTGAGGAAATGGAGATGGCTGAGAAACATCTTAAAAAGTGTTCAATGTCACTAATAATTAAGTAAATGCAAATTAAAACCACTTTAAGAAATCATCTCACCCTGATAAGACTGGCTAGGACCCAGAAAACAAATGATACCAAATGCTGGAGAGGGTGTGGGGAAAGGGGAACATTCATCCACTGTGGAAAGCAGTATGGAGAACCTTAAAAGACTCAAAATGAGCCTACCACTTGACCCAGCCATACCACTTCTGGGTATATATCCATCAGACTCTTCCTACCACAGAGATAAATGTACAGCCATGTTTATTGCAACTCTCTTCACAATAGCGAAGAGCTGGAACCAACCCAGATGCCCCACAACTGATCAGTGGATACAGAAAATGTGGTACATCTACACAATGGAGTACTATGCAGTGGTAAAGAAAGGTGATAACA
>VZQC01014231.1:96727-185722 GCA_009823505.1 Rhizomys pruinosus | reverse complement strand
AATAAAGGAAGTGAAGAGAAAACCCACAGAGTGGGAGGAAACCTTCACTGCTGATTCATCTGACAGAACAGAGCATTAACTTCCAGAATATATAAACTACTCAAAACACAAAGGAGCAAGAAATCAAATGACTCACTCAAAAGATGGAGTAAAGAGCTGAGCAGAGAATTCACAAGTGAGGAAATGGAGATGGCTGAGAAACATCTTAAAAAGTGTTCAATGTCACTAATAATTAAGTAAATGCAAATTAAAACCACTTTAAGAAATCATCTCACCCTGATAAGACTGGCTAGGACCCAGAAAACAAATGATACCAAATGCTGGAGAGGGTGTGGGGAAAGGGGAACATTCATCCACTGTGGAAAGCAGTATGGAGAACCTTAAAAGACTCAAAATGAGCCTACCACTTGACCCAGCCATACCACTTCTGGGTATATATCCATCAGACTCTTCCTACCACAGAGATAAATGTACAGCCATGTTTATTGCAACTCTCTTCACAATAGCGAAGAGCTGGAACCAACCCAGATGCCCCACAACTGATCAGTGGATACAGAAAATGTGGTACATCTACACAATGGAGTACTATGCAGTGGTAAAGAAAGGTGATAACACAAAAATTTGCAGGTAAATGGATGGAACTATAAGATTTTATGCTAAGTGAAGTAACGCAGTCCCAGAAAAACAAAAGATGAATGGTATCCCTCTGTGGATGCTAGTAACAAGTACCTAGGTGTAAGACAAAATGAGCAACGTTAATATTATATTCCTCACGATCTAAAGACAACTGTGCTCTTGTATTGGGAATCCCTACACAGGTTCTAGAGCTGACCTAAACTGTATTTTCAGACCTGGGACTTTTAGTATATGATGGAGGACATGTGTGCATGTTTTAGAGTAATATGGGATTAAAATGGAAAGATGGGAATCAAGAAATATGCTATGGAAATAACATACAGTTTGTTTCCAAAGGATACAATGTTAATATAGGTCCAATGTAACAGGCTAGTGTAACTTAGCCTTTCTGGGTGTTTGACGACCATATCTGAAGTCCCTACCAATTTGACTGAGGGACCTGGGGGACAACTTTGTTCCTTGCCCTCAGAGGTCACCCAAGTCTTAGGGGGTTACACATGGGAGCATCTCTTGAAAAGTCCTGCAGAGATGGGTCACCATTCTTCCTGTTCAGGGAGGTCTTGGAGAGCCGTTAATGGGACTTCAGCCAGTGTCCAGTCTATAAAGAGGAAAGTCTGCTCATCCTTCAGAAAAGGAAGCCTGGTCTAGCAAGACCTGATTTTGTCCTCATGTGGACAGAACTGGTGGATGAGGAGCTAAAAGAATCAAGGGGCTCCCCCCTCCCCCACAAAAAAAACCCTGAGAGACACCTGAGGATCAGATCCTCAACTGACCTCAACAAAACAAAACCTTGGTTAATCTGGGCTACCTGTATGGCCTTAAGCATCCAGAAGGAAAGTACAACCAGAAATAAACAATAAGACCAGAGAAACTGTAATGCAGACACAAAACTTGAGTTCTTAGTAAAAAGACAAAAAGAAAAAAAAAAAAAAAGAGAGCACCATTGTTTGGCCTGTCTACCGTTCTTACAGGCAGGCGTATATGCTCTGTAGATGCCATTGTTTTTGGCAATCCTCAAAGACATAAGATACAGCTTTTTTTTTTTTTTTTACTTTTTAGCCTTCCAATGTGGACTGAGAACTGCTGAGATACTCAGCTTGTGAACTAAGCAGCTAATGGAAATTCAGCCTCCTCATAATATGGACTGCCTTTGTTGCCTTGGCAGTATCATGGAGGCCAATGCAGGGGGATCAAGACAGGACGTGTGCTTACTGGACTTCATTTGGGGGCACAATATTTAAAGCAGAAGCATGTCAGTAAGGGTTGCCTTCTGCATAAGGTTTTTTTTTGTAGTGTAATATCTTAATCATAGTCTACCATCAAATATTTTAGGAATATCTTTAACGTTTAGATAGTATATTAGCAGCATGCAATAATTACATCATAGGTTCTCAAGCAGAGGCAGTCTATTGCAAGGACCTTCTTTGCTGCCACTTATCATAGGCTGTTTAAAGTTAGAAAACTGAATAGCAACACTGAATATTGTAGAAATGCACTTTGCTCAGTAATACTTGAGTTGTTGCAATATTAGATTATCCATTTGGTTGTTACAGAAAATCCTTAACTGTAATTGATGGTTGTTGTCCTCTTGATATCTGACCAGGAGTGGATAGCTGGGTCATAGGACAGTTCTGTTTAGCTTTTTGAGGACTCTCCATACTAATCTCTACATGGCTGTACCAGTTTACACTCCCACCAACAATGAACCAGCTACTTCTTTCCCCACACTGTTCCAGCATTCTTTGTCATTTGATTTCTTGAAGACAGCCATACTGACTGGGCTGAATTGGACTCTAAAAGGAGTTTTGGTTTTCATTTCCTTGGGGGCTGGTGATAGTGAATGCTTCTTTATTATTTATTAGCCATTCATGTTTATTCTTTTGAGAACTCTCTGTTCAGCTCTCTAGTACATGTTTTTTTCTTTAATTTTTTTAAGTAAAATAATTTATTGGTGTTTCGTGTGTTTCATATGTGATTTCTCAATCCAATTTGGATACACTCATTTTTCCATGCCCCACCCCACCCCAGTTCATGCATTCTGCCATACATGTCTTGCATCTTTTTCTGTCTTTTTTTTGAACTTTATAATACAATGGTATCCTCATCTGTGGATGCTAGCACCAAGTACCTAGTTATAAGGCAAACTGAGCAACATTAATGTTATATTCTTCATGATCTGAACACAACTGTGCTCTTATATTATGAATCCCTACACAGGTTCTAGAACTAACCTATCATTAATTTTCAGACTATGGATTTTTGGTATATGATGGTGGACATATATACATATTTTAAAGTAACATAAAGTTAAAATGGAAAAAGGCAAATCAAGAAATATGACATGGAAATAAGATATAGTTTATTTTCTAGTTCATGTTTTTATTTTTTATTGGATTGTTTATTTTCTTTCTTAAAATTATTTTTAATTATGTGCATTTATCTGTGTGCATCTGTGTGCTGGTGCCACCGGAGGCTAGTGTCATTGTATCCCCTACAGCTGGAGTTATAGGCAGTTGTGAGCCATTAGAATGTGAATGTTGAAAACTGAACTTGGATCCTCTAGAGGAGAACTATGTGCTCTTAACCACTGAACCATCTCTGCAGCACCAAGTTGTTTGTTTTCTTGATGTTTTGTTTCTTGAGTTCTTTGTGTATTCTCGGTATTAATCCTGTGATGGATGTATAGCTGGTAAAGACTTTTCCATTCTGTAGGCTATTTATTCACTCAGTGACTGTTTCCTTTGCTCTATATGTAAGTTTTTCTCAGATTGGAAAATCAATGAGTTTTATTGGGGCTATTCATAGGATTATGCATAAGATGTTAATGCACAGAAGCAGAAATGACTCAAAGACAAGCAACCGAATCACCAAAAGCCCAGCCAGTATTAATAACTCATGAAATCTAGAATCCCTGGCATTCACGCACCCACTTGTAGGCAGCTCAACAAATGAGAAAATGTCTTTTCCAGGTAGATTGGCTGGTTTAAGGGTGATTCTCTAAAGTCTTTACTACTTATTAATGGTTATTAACAGAGGGAGCTTTAAATCTGATCAGGTTCAGGGACTTCCTAAATTACTGAGTTGTTTACTTCCTGAGTAGTAATAAGCTTTCTGAAATAACACCAAGTAATAGCTGCATCTCAAGCACTCTTCTCAGATTTTATTTGTGCCAGGTCCTTTAATCCTCGCTGCAATCAGAGATAGGACATGCCATTTTACTGCTGTTTTCCAGATGCACTGACCATATACAGAGAGATAAGGGAACTTGTCCAATTTTATACTGCTCTCAATCAGTGGAGCTTGGATTCCAAACAAGACACTTCATCTAACCTCTTAGTCATAACACCTGCCTCTCTTCTTGGGACATCCATAAGAATTTGTCACTGTTTGGTTAAATTAAAAGAGAAAAAATGTTTTAACTATTGAACTAGTTTTTTATTAATTTTATTTCTAATGAGTATGTAGACCAATTGGAAAGCTGTAACTTCTGTGAATAAACTGGAAAAGCAACATAAAATATCGTATGTTTAAGTTGCAGGCAATCAGAAAATGTCAATTAAATTGATAATCATAATAGTTGTTTTATTTTTTGAAAATTTTTTTATTTTATATTATTCCAAAATATGCATATATGCACTCCACATATAAGTCAAAATTAAAAATTCTGAAAATAAACTCTATAGGTTGACTCCAAAACACATTTAGAGATTCACATTTTAACAGTAAATTTGCATGCAGGTGTAAAGTGTAATTTTACATTCTTTTTTTTAGAATATGACTACATATCCTCCATCTATATATGGGAATTAAAATGTGTGAGTATCAGTGGTAGGACAATTCTATAGCCCATTTATAGATTCACATTGTAATAGCACAGTTGCTTTCAGATACAATGAAATATAGTAATAAATTTGCTAGGTTTGCCTGCCAACTGGGGATTTGGTGTTAGCATACACAAATGAGGGAATTTCACCTTTTTCCCCCTGGGACTGTTACTTCACTTAGTATAATTGCTTCGAGTTCCATCCATTTGCCAGCAAAGCTCATGATGTCATCTTTCTTTACTGCTGTGTAGAACTCCATTGTGTAGATGTACCACATTTTTGTTATCCAGTCATCAGTTTAGGGGCATTTGGGTTGGTTACGGGTCTTTGCTACTGTGAAGAGAGCTGCAATAAACATAGCTGTGCATGCATCTTTACAGTAGGATGCATCTTGTGGGTATATACCCAGGAGTGCTATGGCTGGGTCAGGTGGTAAGCTCATTTTGAGTCTTTTAACGGTTCTCCACATTGCTTTCCACAGTGGTTGTACCAGTTTACATTCCCACCAGCAGTGGAGGAGTGTTCCCTTTTCCCCACAACCTCTCCAGCATTTGGTGTCTTCCGTTTTCTTGATCTTGGCTAGTCTTATTGGAGTGAGATGATACCTTAGTGTGGTTTTAATTTGCATTTCCTTAATTATTAACGATGTTGAACACTTTTAATTTCATTTATTTTTGTATGTGTATGAATGTACTGTCTGCATGTAGGTTTGTGCACCAATGCCACGGAGGTCAGAAGAGGGTGTCAGATTCGCCTGGAACTAGAGTTAAAGATGGTTTTCAGCCGCCATGTGGGTGCTGGGGATTGAACCCAGGTCCTCTGCAAGAGCAGTCAGTGCTCTTAACTGCTAGGCCATCTTTCCAGCCCTGATGCTGAACACTTTTTAAGATGTTTCTCAGCCATCTTTACTTCCTTACTAGTGAAGTCTCTGTTCAGCTCTTTATTTCATCTTTTGAGTAGGTCATTTGTTTTCTTATTTCTTTGTTTTTTAATATATAGTCTGGATGTTAGTGCTTTGTCAGATGTATCAGTGGTGAAGGTTTCCTCCCACTCTGTGGGTTTTCTCTTCACTTCCTTGATTTTTTTCCTTAACTGTACAAAAGCTTTAGAGTTTGATAAGTTCCCACTTGTCAGCTGTTGTCCTTTTTTCCTGTGCAGCTGCTGTTTGATTTAGAAACTCTTTTCCTACACCTATGTCTTGGAGGTTGCTGCCGACTTTTTCTTCTATCACTTTCAGGGTTTCAGGTTTTAGGTTGAGATCTTTGATCCACTTGGAGTTGATTTTTGTACAGGGTGAGAGGTAGGGGTTTAATTTTGTTCTTCTACAAATGGTGATCCAGTTTGGCCAACACCATTTGCTGAAGATGCTATCTTTCCTCCATTGAGCTTTTGGCTCCTTTGTCAAATATGAGGAGGGTGAAG
Source organism: Rhizomys pruinosus (assembly GCA_009823505.1). Lineage (NCBI taxonomy): Eukaryota > Metazoa > Chordata > Mammalia > Rodentia > Spalacidae > Rhizomys > Rhizomys pruinosus. The sequence continues at coordinate 179,840 of VZQC01014231.1, read as the reverse complement.
TCATATGAGCTCAACTTTGGATCTTCAGTTTTGTTCCATTGGTCAATGGTTCTGTTTGTTTGCCAGTACCAGGCTGTCTTTATGACTACAGCCCTGTAATATAGCTTGAAGTCTGGTAATGTAATCCCCCTAGTATTGCACTTTTCACTCAGAGTTGCTTTAGCTATTCGGGGTCTTTTGTTTTTCAATATGAATTTAAGGATTTTTTTCTAAGTCTGTGAAAAAGCTCATGGGGATTTTGATTGGCATTGCATTGAATCTGTATATTAATTTGGGTAGAATGGACGTTTTTACTATATTAATTTTTCCAATCCATGAGTTGGGAGGTCTTTCCATCTTTTGATGTCATTTTCAATCTCCTTCTTCAGGGTTTTAAATTTTTTGTTGTAGAGGTCTTTGGTGTCTTTGGTTAGGTTTATTCCTAGGTATTTTTTGAAGCTATTGTTATTGGGAAGGTCTCTTTTATTCCTTCTCCACTTGCTTATTGTTGGTGTAAAGGAAGGCTACTAATTTTTCTAGGTTTATTTTGTATCCCACCACTTTACTGAAAATTTGATTGTTTCTAGAAATTTTCTGGTGGAGTTCTTAGTATCCCTTAGGTAAACTATCATATCATCTGCAAAAAGGGATAGTTTTATTTCCTCTTTTCCAATTAGTACTCCTTTAATTTCACTTTCTTGCCTTATTGCCCTAGTGAGCATTTCAAGCACTGTATTGAAGAGGAGGGGCGATAGTGGACAGCCTTGTCATGTTCCTGCCTTTAAGGGGAATGCTTCCAACTTTTCTCCATTTAGGATGATGTTGGATGTGGGTTTCTTGTATATGGCTTTGATTACATTGAGGAATGATCCCTCATCTGAAATCCTGGGATTCGCCAAAGCTTAACCAAGAGAGATGGACAGCTTGAGCAGACCCATAACACTTGAGGAAATTGAAGATGTAATAAAAAGCCTCCCAACTAAAAAAAGCTCAGGCCCAGAAGGTTTCACAGAAAACATTTAAAGAGGTCTTACAACCATTACTACTCAAACTTTTCAGAAGGATACAGACAGAGGGAAATATCCCAAATTCCTTCTATGAAGCCAGCATCACTCTAATACCAAAACCAGGCAAAGACACAAACAAGAAAGAAAACTATAGACTCATGTCATTGATGAACACAGATGCAAAAATTCTCAACAAAATACTTGCAAACTGCATGCAGACCCACATCAAAAAGATCATCCATCATGACCAGGTTGGATTCATACCAGAGATGCAGGGATGGTTCAACATATGTAAATCAATAAATATCATAAAACACATAAATGGACTTAAAGACAAAAACCACAAAATCATCTCAATTGATGCAGGAAAAGCTTTCAACAAAATCCAGCATCCCTTCATGCTTAAAGTCATAATAGTTGTTTTAAATGGTTCTTTATTAAAGAAAAAATAATGACAAGACAGTGTGCTCTTAGGAAGAGGATAAAACCCTCTCCCACAAAATAAAAGTACTTACCTAGTTAAGACTTGTTAATTTGGGGCTGGAGATATGGCTCAATGGTTAAGAGCGCCAACTGTTCTTGAAGAAGACCCGGGTTTGATTCCCAACACCCACATGGCAGCTAAGAACTATCTTTAACTCCAGTTCCAGGGAAATCTGATGCCCTCCTCTGACCTCCACAGCATTACATGATACGGGTGCACAAACCTACATGCAGACAGTACACTCATACACATAAAATAATAAATAAAACTTGTTAATTCAAAATTTTAATGTGAGGAGCATCAAAGAAATGGCTAATTGATGCATTTCATTATAAAAGTAGACATTTTAAGTAATATTCCTATAAATGGGGCTGAATTATTTACATTTCACTAAGAAGAAAATGAAATTTTTCTTTAATCTTCTTAAGCTGTTTTTCCATCAATAAATTCAGCAGAAAAGGCATCCCAAACCGATTGCATGGATGCAAAGACAATGACTGCTTAGAATATCCAGCCAATGGCACAAGAGTGCTGGGGCTGACCTGGAAAACTCCATCTTAGGATATAGGTTACTCTTTCATGTATTAGCCTCTCGATATTTGCTATGGACAAGGTTATTTTAAAACCTACAACATGCTCATTATGACTCAGAAATGCCATGTAAGAGCTGCTTGCCTTCTGTAAGAAAGGCACATAGAGAACCTCTAGGTATGCACCATAAAAAGAAGATATAGGAGGAGAATGTTACCCAGGCATTCTGATCTCTTATAAGAGCCTTATTGATTAGTAACTTACTATTTCAGATATTTTAAGGCTAACTACAGAAATATTTTTGGGACTCCTAACAATACCAAATAGTGCAGTGAACCAGCCACATCAGTCACTCAAACCTGATCTCTCCCAATGTCCCAGCCCCTCCCTAATGTCCAATTCCTAGAGTCTACTCCTCTTTCTATTCACCGTGAGAAGACAAATACACCCCAGGCTCCCAGGCTCCCAGACTCCAGACTCCAGCCTCCCAGCCTCCCAGCCTCCCTTCTAAAGGCTCCAATTCCTTCAGAGTTGTTGCAGTCACCATAAGAAGATCCATATCCTATTCTTTCCATGGAGCCCCAATGAGCAGCAGGGGAATTTGGAAAGAGTGTGAAGTATCCTCTATCTTTCATGCCTTCTTCTCTTGTTCATTCTTGGAGGCTACTAATTTCTGTGGTTATCATTCCCTATCTTTACTATTCTCCCCATCAAAACGGTTTTGGAAAATTATAGGAGACTATGCATGCTAAGTGACTTTCTTAAGGAATTTGCATGATAAATGGTTGTCTCCTATTTGCTCTTGGAGGAAAATAGCCCTTGGTTACCTATGATTCCTGTCACTAATACTTCCACCATGGCTGTAGTGATAACTAATCTGATAATAGCTTAAGAAATATGTAAGCTTCTAGAAGGATAACCTTAAATATGCTTACTTGTATTATTTTAAGATGACCTTCCTTTCATCTTTATTTTATTTGTTTCAAAAAGTCCCTTTGAACAACCCCATTACAAAATAATGGAAATTTCTTAGAAATTCTATGCTTTGTTTTTGAAAACATAATACCTGTTTTTATAAAACAAATGTCAATTTCATACCTATAGTTCACTGATATACATTAATCATAATTCCAAACATTTTATGATGTGGAGTCACCAAACCAGAACTTATTTGTGGTGCTCACTTATACAAAAGCACTATGTCCCACCAACCTGCCTTGAATTGAGGCATTCTTCTGAAACATTCTACAGAAAGGATGCTGACACCAGGCAGCCTCAAAACAATGCAAAGAGTCTAGGAGAGACCTACTGGCTGAGATTGAAGCTCTGCTTTTGCCAGGAGAAGCTTTTGGAAAGATTGTTCTTGAAGTCTTTACAAAGCATTCATTCTATATAGCAGAAATTACCATTTAAATGTGCCCATTGAAATGCTCCAAAAATTTCAGAAAATTCAGTAGATAAAATGCAAGCATTAAAACCGTAGTTAATGTTAATGTTATTAATTGGACAAGGAGTACTATTTAAAACTTCAATAAGAGCCAGTTACATACATTGCAATACCTGTATATAAGGCATAATCTGTAATAAAAGAGAATGATAAAAAATATCATGGAAAAAATTAAAAACATGGTAATGAAAAAAGCAGGTGGAAATATTAGATGTACTACTCTTCTGTGTATGTTCCAAAAATTATAGATATTTAAAATGAAAAAGAGAATTTTATAGTATTTGAAGTCTTATCTTGGGCAGCTATTTTTTTTAAAGGAAGTCAGGTTTATTTCAGGCATGGAGGTGGGCCTGCCTGTGTCGGGATTAGAATGACCCACATTAGAAAGTTCCCAAAATGGCAGTTTATGCCCAAGCACATGTGAAAGTGAGTTTACAAGGAGGTGGGGTAAAGGAGAGGAGGGATTAGGGTATAAGAGGATCTGTGGCTGGTATCAGTGGAAGCATCTCGAGATAAACTGAGGCTTGTGAGCAGTATCATTAGGAGCCTGATTGCAGGATAGTGCAGCAACTTCTACCTCAGTTGGCTTCCTGGGAAATCCCTGACTTAGGTGGGCTTACAACCTTTGGTTCCACAATCTTTCATTCCATGCTTTTGTGTCATAAGGATGGGGGTGACATTTTTCATTCTAGCTGCTTTGAGCTGATGAAGGACAATGAAGGGGGGATTAATGACACAAGAGTGAAATGCTTTACACTTGGGTGTCACCATTGTCAGAAGGGATGCATCTGTATTTGTCTGAATGGAGAGCAAACAAAAAATGATTAAAACTGGTACAGGGAGTTGTTGGGTATGGTCTTTCAAGCACTGAATATGGCAGTAAGCTATTACCAGGAAGAGGGATGAGGCCTAAAGTTACTTAGGGGTCCAATTAGGGGATACAACCATGGGGGTTTTGCTGTACAGGATTCCCCACTCTGAGGTCCAGGGGAAGACAAAGTTTTTGGCATTCCCACCCTTTGACAAAGACCAGGCTGCTAAGAAATGCAAGAAACTAGCTACTTTTTGTCTTTTACTAAGAAGTTTTATGCCAGAAGTACAATTTTTTAGGCTTTACTGATTATTTATTTTTGGTTATAATTTCCATTTGGATGTTTAAGGCCACACAGCCCAGATTAACCAAGGATTTTTGTTTTCTCAAAGACAGCTGAGAATCTGATCCTCTAGGGCAACTCCGGTTTTAGGGGTAGGTGGAGTGGAGCCTCTGGCTCCTTTTGGCTTTTCACTGGCCAGTTCCATCACACAAGGACAAAGTCAGGTCTTCCTGAACCAGGCTTTTGGAGCATGAGGAGACTTTCCTCTTTGTATACTGGACACTGGCTGGATTCCCATTAATGGATCTCTAAGACCTCCCTGCACAGGAGGACTGGTGACTCACAATTGCAGGATATTTCAAGAGATGCCCCCATACATAGTCCCCTGGGACTTAGTTGACCTCAAAGAGCAAGGAACAAAGTCGTTCCTTAAGTCCCTGGGCCAAATTGGTATGGGCATTAAGTATGGTCATTAACCATCCAGAAAGCTAAGTTACACCAGCCTGATACTTATAATTACTGTATAATATGTTAGGTAAGACAGCTCATTCAAGGAAGTAGAATCTAGCTTCTTTTGAGACAAATTATCTTATTGGGTCAAAAGGGATATCAAAAATAATACTTGCATGACACAAAGAAGCATAAAATGCATCTTTCAGTAGCCAGAGGTAACCCACTACTTCTCTATGTTCATTCCAAGTCTGTAACAGGAGTCCAGTACAAGCCAGGAGTGGACTGAAAATTAACAACTCTGTATATTAATGATCCTATTTAAGCTGTTAGTAAACTAGCTTAAATGTTTATGCCAATTTTCTCCTGAAAATATTTATGAGCAGCTATTTTTTTAATTAAAACTTGTCAGAACTGAACTGTCAAACTTAGGATCTTGTTACACTGTGAATTTATTGGGGAGTTAACAGTAATAATTGGAAGATTTATAAAATTATTGACTCGGTAATGTTCAAAAGAAGCTAATATTTAAACTACATGGTTCTCTTATCACTACCCAGACTACTCAAGAGCAAATTAAAATGTATACTCAAACCTTTCACGTAATAATGAAAATAAGCAATTGTTGACACTCCAAAAGAGAAAAAAGTGTTGAACTGTTCTCTTTCTTCTGAAAGCAAAGAACTCTTGCCCTAACAACTGAAACAGAGTTGCAGGTACTTTAGAAAAGAGTTGTTGGTAGCTGAAGTAATGTTACCCTCTTCTGACCTCCGTGGCATTGCACGACATGGGTGCACAAACCTACATGCAAAACAGTACATTCGTACACATAAAAATAAATAAAAACATTTAAAAAAAAAGTTTAGGTTAGTCAAATCTCTATTTGTAAGGCAAACTGAATAATTCTTTTTTTTTAATATAATATAATACTGATGTTATTTATTAATTTGCTATGTAATGTAGGAAAGTAAAGTATTATTTTTCTTCACCTGCATACAACTCTACTGCCAAAATGTGAATCCCTTAACATGTTTTGGAATTAACCTATAGTTTATTTTCAGATGTCATAATTTTGGTATATGTGTGGCATGTATATATGCATACTTTGGAGCAATACAAATTGGAAGGAACAACAACAGCAAAACAGACTGGGTCCAAGAACTTACTGAAACAGTAAACTTCTACCCCAAACAATAAACTTCTACATTGAAAAAGTTTTAAAAATAGTGAGAAAAAGATGAAAGACATGAATAGCAGAATGCATGAGGTCTGGCAGTATGGCGGGCAAGGAAGGGGAATGGGTCTAGATTTGATTAAGAAATGTATGGGCCGTTGTGAAACACGAGTGCACAGTGGTCAGGTCAGGGCCTTGCCAGGACCACCTGAAGTGCGGGTGGGAGCCAGGCGCTTCAGCCAGGCAGATTTTGCTGGATAATTGATTTGTTGGTTTGTGGCAAGGTGCAGTGGCCCTGCTTGCTGGGATGAAAGTTTATAGCCCTGAGTGCCTACATAAAAAAAAAATAAATAAAAATAAATAAAAAAAAAAAAAACAGAAAGAGCACAAGTGAATGATCTAACACTGCAGCTAAAAATACTTGAGAGACAACAACAAATGAAACCTAAATGCAGCAGACAATAAGAAATAACAAAAATCAGAGCAGAAATCAATGAAATAGAAATAAAGAAAACAATACAAAAAAAAAATCAATGAATCCAAAAGTTGGTTCTTTGAGAGAATAAGCAAGATAGATAGACCTCTAGACTAGTTAACCAAAAGAAAGAAGGAACAACTCTAAATCAATAGAATCCATGATGAAAGGGGAAATATCACAACAGACAATGAAAAAATCCAGACAATCATATGGGAATACCTCAAAAACCTATACTCTACTAAGTTTGAAAACCTAGAAGAAATGGATGAATATCTGAAATCCTGGGAATCACCAAAGCTCAACCAAGAAGAGATTGATGGCTTAAACAGACCCATAATACATGAAGAAATTGAAGATATAATAAGAAACCTCCCAACTGAAAAAAAAAGCCCAGGCCCAGATGGTTTCATGGCAGAATTTCTATAAAACATTCAAATAAGATTTACAATCTTTATTACTCAAGTTGTTTAGAAGGATACACACAGAGAGAATTTCTCCAAATTCCTTCTCGAAAGCCAGCATCACTCTAGTACCAAACCCAGGCAAAGATACAACAAATGAGAAACTATAGACCCATTCATTAATGAACACGGATGCAAAAATTCTAACTAAAATACTTGCAAATCATATACAGACCCACATCAAGAAGATAATTCACCATGATCAAGTTTGATTCCTACCAGAAATGCAGGAATGGTTCAATATACAAACATCCAATAAATATCATCAAACATCTAAACGGGGACGAAAGACAAAAAAACAAACAGTCATTTCAAATTTGACACAGACAAAAGCCTTGACACAATCCAGCATCCCTTCCTGCTTAAAAGGTCTTATCGGGACTGGTTTGGAGGGATCCTTCCTCAATGTAATCAACGCCATGTACAGGAAACCCCAGGCCAATATCATCCTAAATGGGGGAAGACAGAAACATTCCCTTAAGGTAGGAACTCGGCAAGCTGCCTCCTGTCATCACTCCTCTTCATATAGTGCTTGAAACACCATCTAGGGCAATAAGGCAAGAAAATAAAGGAGTTCTAATTGTAAAAGAGGATGTCAAGCTATTCCTTTTTGTGATGATATGATCATTTACTTAAGGGACGCTAAAAACACCCGGAAAACTCTAGAAACGATTAAGAGCTTCAGTACACGTGGCAGGATACAAAATTAATCTAGAAAAACTCCGTAGCCTTTCTTTACACCAAAACAAGCAACTGGAAGGAGTTCAAGGAGACCTTCCCCACTCACCACTAGGCCTCACTAACAATAAAACACCTCGGAACAAACTAACCAAAGACACCAAAGATCTCTACAACAAAAATTTAAACCTCCGAAGAAGGAAACTGAAGAAGAAAATAGAAGAAGACATCAGAAGATAGAAAAAACCTCCCAGGTCCTGGAGGGGCAAATTAATATCTTAGTAAAAATGTCCATTTCTACCCAAAAAACTCTTGTACAGATTTACTGCAATCCCAATTAAAATCCCCTGAGGAATTTTTTCACAGACTTGGAAAAAAAAAATGTCCTTAAATTCATTTGAAAAAAACAAAAGGTCCTGAAGAGCCCCCAAAGCAACACTGAGTAAAAAGAGCAATATAGGGGGAATCTCTATACCCGACTTCCCAACACTATACTACAGGACTATAGTCATTACAAACAGATTGCTACTGGAACAAAGACAGACTTGTTGACAATGGAAACAAAACTTGAATGATTCCCCAAAACCTGAGCACAAACAATTTCAGCCACCTCATATTTGACAAGGGGGCCAAGAAGAACAATGGAGAAAGACGAATCTCAGCTTTAGTGGTTTTGGCAAACTGGATCACCACTTGTAGAATGGAATTAAACCCCTACCTTCGCCCTGTACAAAAAGTCAATCCAAATGGATCAACGGACCTCACGTGAGGTTGAAAACAACAAAACTCTGGAGGGATAGAAGAAAATCGTTGGCCAGCAGATTACAAGACATAGGGGTGGGAAAAGACTTCCTAAAACAAACAGCAGCAGATGACAATAATTAAGGCAATAGACAAATGGGACCTCTTAAACTCAAAAGATTCTTTCTATCAAAAGAAATAATAACGGAAGTGAAGAGAACACCCACAGAGTGGGAGGACCCCTTCACCACAGGCATATTGGACAAAGCATTGATTTCCAGGAGATATAAAAGCTACTCAAAAACAAAGAAGCAAGAAACAAATGAATCCCCAAAAGATTGAGCAAAACAGGCTGAACCGAGACTTCACACGTGGAGGAGGAATTAGAGATGCTGAGAAACATCTTAAAAGTGTCCATTTCCTCATCATTAGGGAACTGTCAAATTCAAAACGACTTAAGATTGGCTATGATCAAGTAAACAAGTGATACCAAGTGCGGAGAGGTTGTGGGGAAAAGGGGAAACCTTCATCCCTGCTGGTGGGAATGTAAACTACACTATGGAAACGCAGTGTATCGAACCTTGGAGACTGAAAAAAACTGAGCCTTCCATTTGCCCCCGTCATACCACTCCTGGGTATCTACCTAAAAGACTCATTCTTACCAACAGAAGTACATGCACAAGCTATATTTATTGCAGGCTCTGTTCACAAAAGCAAAAAACTGGAATCAACCCAATGGCCCTCAACTGATGTGGATAGAGAAAATGTGGTTACATCTACCCCAATAGAGTTCTATGCGCCAGTAAAAAAAAAAAAGACAGGCATCAGGAACTTTGCAGGTAAATGGATTGCAATTAGAAGATATTATGGTTAAGTGAATAACTAGTCTCAGGAAAACAAAACGATGAATTGAATTGTATCTTTCATCTGTGGATGATAGCACTAATAACCCAGTTGTCAATATTTCTTGTGGGGAGGAGTGATGCATATTGGAAAGAAACAACACACACCAACAACAGAAAAGACTTCATCAAAATAAACTGACTGAAACGGTTTCTAACGTGGCGTGTAGGTTGGGAGGGGGACACAGCTCTATATTCGATTAATGCCTTTATTTTTAATTGATATGGTTTAAACAGGTAATCCAAATTGCCCCAACTTTGTTACATATTGTATGGTGTTTTCGGACTTAATAAAAGTAAAAATGTCTATATTAAACAACATTTTTTTTTTTTATTTATATTTTAAATTTAAAATGATAATACATTTAAAGCTAATTGGAAATAATAAATTTTTGTCCACAATTGTTTTACTTAAAAATTTGTATTACAACAACTTTGGGATTAATACAAATATTCTCTATAATATTCTGTTGTACAGTATTATCTTGTAACATTTTCTTTTAACTGTAGGATAATTTAAACTTAAGAAATTATTAAGTTGCTTCCCAATATTACACAACATACAGTCATCCCAAAACAGCTGGGTAAGTTTAATGAAAATTTACACCTTGCTTCCTGCCTGTAGGTATGTGTACTTACACTGCCTTTTTGGATTCTATGGGTCAAAAAATTAAAAACCTAAAATAAGGACAGCTGGGGCTTACGAGGGAGACCCTGGTCCCCAAAAAGACAAAAAAAAAAGGGGGGGGGGTTTTTTTTGGATTTAGATTCTTATTATATATTAACCATTTGTTCAAATTTTTCAATTAATCATTAAACTAACTATGGAAAAAGATTGTTGGTTCCCAACAGGTCAAAACATGTCACCAAATTAAGGCTCTTGAGAAAGGAAAAGATACAGTTTGCATTGTGCAGACATTTTTGTACCAAGAAAAATCACCAGCGAAAGACAGTCCTGCGCCCATCTAAAATTCCAGGATAGAAGACAAAAATAAAAAGAGAAAAGAAAAAAGCCACTCAGACTGCTACAGGCACTCAAAACCCCTCTTGGGATCCTACTTGTAACAAAATATTTATAATGTGTCCTAAATGCACAATTTACCTTCCAGGTGCCACAAAGTTTATTAGAGATTTTCCTTTTTTTAAAAACATAAAAAAGAAGACTAAATGATTGGTAATGAACAATCCCTACAACTGTTGTTTTTAAATTTAGAGCTGACTGTTTATAGCAGGTAATCTTCTTTTTTTTTTATAATTTTATTTATTTCTGTGTGTATGAATGTACTGTCTGCATGCAAAGTTTGTACACCCATGCGTGCAACTGCCTTGGAGGAGATCAGAAGAGGGTATCTCGGATTCCCTGGAAGGCGAATGAGTTCATTCCTGAATTGAGCTTCAGACGACGGTCTTGGCCGCATGTGGGTGCCAGGGATCGAAACCGGGTCTTCTTCAAGAGCGGTCAGCGCTCTTCTTAAACCGCTAGGCATCTCTCCAGCCCCGAGGTAATCTCTTATAAAACTGGTATAACTGCTTTCTTTAATTGACTAATAGACATAGGAACTGCGAAATGGATTATTCTCTATTCAGAGCCAAATATAATACTAAAGTCTTTATAAGCCTTGCAATTAAGCAAAATATATTAATACAGGAGACCTCTGATATCAGCAATGGATTATTCTACCAAGGAGATGTTGGCCAGGGGATCCAAGCCTCCCCAAAAGGTAAAGGCTTCTTGCCTGTAATATGGAATACCTGCAAGAACAGAGGAGGTAAGGCCCTGCTGTTGAAGACCTGGTGTAAGCATGGGAAAGATATTAAGATCACACTTGCAAGTATACAGTTGGTCTCTGGAATGCCAGAGAGTGTTACCAAAGGCCACTGAATCAATAAAGCAAATATTGGTCTCCTTGAGTCAAACAAGACTCCTCCGTCAGCATCAGCTACACCTCACCTGCCTGGATATACTGTGCAGCAGTGGCAACCATATGTCTGTATATCCCAAATATAATTGGCTAGTAGCTCTCTCCTTGGAGGAATAATTCATGTCTGATGCCACAAGGTTATGTCCTCTAGTGGTTAGGAGATGTTATAAGCTACAATAAGACCTTGTCATCTTTTACAGAAAAACTATAGTTCACGGATTAGCATACCATCCAAACATCTGTGTCTGTACCAATGTAATCTACCATAATAATTAGTACTGTTTAAATGCCTGTATATCTAATTGCTTGTGCTTCATTAGTAGGATTGAGAGGTTATTCCTGGATAAACTGCCAACCCATGAAAGGAAACAGCCTGAACTGATCAGAGTCCAAAATGACATCTCCAGAGAAAGTAAACTGTTTTGCTTCTCACCCACTTGTGTCCCTTTTCTAAAGCCTAGGGAACAATCTGCAGAAGAGGTGGCATGGTAGAATGTAAGGGCTACGATTGGGGTGAATTGTGAAACTACAGCAATATAAACTGGACACCTATTTGATCAACATGATTGTACATACAAGTCCCTCCAGCTGGATTGTGGGAGCCTTGGGCTGTGTGGGTTTGGGCATAGTTGCTTGCAAATTGGTATTACATGAAGGATGCTCGTATTCATTACTTATTACTTATTGTCAAAAAAAATAAAAATGCTTTTACAAAGGTAACTTCACTGTAATAGTGAGAATGCCAAAAAAAAAACAAAAAAAATTCTTAAAAAAATGAAATGTATGAATTGCACAGAACTTCAATAAAACACATTTAGATGCATAAGGAAATTGTCTTTACTCCTAAGAAGGCACCAGATTTACTCTCCAACCTGAAATAGCAACAAAACAAAAGACACAAGATATATGTAATAATATATGCTTTCAAGATACCAAAGATTGGGCAGGAAGGACAAGAATCCCAGAGGATCAGCAGTTCTTGTCACTCGGAGCCAGACTTGAAACTTTCAGGCCTTGGGTAGCTCACAGAGCTGTTTTTGCCTCATTGGTAAGGACTAAGTAGCACTATGATGAAAGCTGACTGGGTCCTATGTTGCATTCTTACCAACCAGAAGTAAAAAGATCAGGCTAATTCCAGCTAGCTCCAGTGCATTCTGTAACAATACTCAATAGTACTGAGAGGAATAGAACAGTATCCAGCACTCAGCAACATAAACTCTCAGTGTATTACAGCCCATCACCATTACCAGTCATGCAAAGAAATAGGAAAACATGAACCATAAGAAAAAACAATTTGCATGCAAGAACAGTGAGACAACTCTATTTCACATTTACGAAAAGGCAACCAAAAACACAGGATAGCTATAAAAAACCCAAATAGAATCTCTAGATGAAAATAGTGTGTAAAAGGTAAAATAAAAACTCAGTAGGACTCCCATCAGACTCTTTAGAAGAAAAGCTTAGTGAGCTTAAATACATCATGGTAGAAACAACTCACAATGAAGGACACAGAAAAAAATAATCTAAAAAATAGGGCCAGTTGTGGTGCACAGGCCTTGGGAGGCAGAGGCAGGTGGATCCTGTGATTTGGAAGCCAATCTGGTTGCACAACACCTAGGGCTACATGGAGACCCTGTCTCAAAAAACAAACAAGACGTACTAAGCACAACACCAGTGAGCTGTGGGCCAGCTTCTAATGTCCTGTTGTGCATGTAACTGAGTTCTTCAAAAGAGGAAAGTGAGAGAGAAGATTACAAAGCATAATGGCTGAGGGGCTGGAGATATGGCTCAGCAGTTAAGATCACTGGCTGCTCTAGCAAAAGACCTGGTTTTAAATCCAAGCACCCACGTGGAGGCTAACGACCATCCATAAATTCAGTTCCAGGGGATTAGATGCCCTGCACAACATGGCTATACTTACATAATGCCAACAATACACTCATACACATAAAATAAATAAAATGAAAGGATGGCTGAATTTTCCCTGAAGTGAATGAAATAATTATCCCATGGAGCACAGTAAACGTAGAAAATGTTTGCAAAAATACACCACCAAAGCAAATAATAGTCAAATATCTCCTAACCAGTAAGTAATAAAAGAAAAAAATTTTAAGGCAAAAAAGGGAAAACAACTAATTATATAATAGGAACAGAGATGATGACAGGCCACTGCCTGTAAATGTAGAAAGAAAACCTATTTCCTACCAGAAAAAAGTAAATTGAAAAATGGAAAACAAGTCAACCAATAAGTTTTAAAGGATTTGTCTTAGCTAAATCATATTCTCTTACCCTGACAAAATTTAATTATGAATAAATGATTGGACATTTGGAAAATCCTGAAATTTTGTGACTAGATAGCCTACTTTTAAGTAACACACAAATTAAGAAATAAATTTTTAAAATGAAAAAGGTAAAACACAGCATATCAACATATTGTTGCTGGGACTGGGAGAGTCATTCTCCTTCAAGAATGGGACTCCTTCGTAGGTCAACCAGACTCTATGGATAGATCTACACCAAAGGACACTTGGGAAGCAATGTAGACTCTACAGTGGGGGTCAGTGAGAGAGGGGGTGCAGATAGGGAGGGGGGTCTAGATACATTAATGTAAAAATAGAAAAACAGGTCACTCTCCAATGGCCAGCCAGGCTAGACACTTCTGACCTTGGAAGCTAACCTGAGTTGCATCCAGGTAGTACATACATAAGAATAAACAGGTTATTAGACAATACAAAATCCAGATATAAATCCATAGCAAACTCTCGTACACAGCTGATTTTTGAAAAGTACTTAAATGCAGTGAGGGAAATGACAGTCTTGTAGGAAAGATTTCTAGAAAAGTTGGATATTCAGACTCAGAACAAATCTTCTCTCATATTACACCACATATAAAATTAGCATGAATCACCATAGGCTTCAAGCAAATCCTAAAATTATAAAATCTCTAGAAGAAAATTCACAGAACCCTTTGTAATCTTGAATGAGACAAAAACTTCTCAGCAACAACACAGAACGTAGGAATCAGAAAAGAAATGACAAAGACATCAAAATTAAATTCATCCCTGTGACAAAATGAATGAGAATGGCTGACAATATTATCAAAGTATAGATATATAAATGTTTGTATACTTTTAAATATTTTATTCATTCTTTAAGAATTTCATTCCATGCATTTTGGTCCTACTCAGACCCCATGCCCCACCTCCTCTCAGACCCACTCCACTTCCCCAGACCTCTCACTTCATGTCCTATTGTCACTTTTAAAGGCTCAGGAGCTATAGAGTATTAATTTGTGTTCCCACAATGTTCCTGGATATGGGTCCTATCCAGAGTCACAGCCTTAAAGAAAATGGACTCTTCCTCTCCTATTAGCTATCAATCACCAATAGTTCCTCAGCTATGGCTATAGCCTCTTGTCCACTTTACCACTCCATGCTATAACTTTGTCTAGCTTGGCCTTGTGTAAGCCTTGTACATGCTGTCACCATGCTTTGAATTCACATGTACAACTGCTCTGTTGTGTCCAGATAACATTATTTTCTTATATCCATCTATCACAGCTGGCTCTTACAATTTTTCCTCCCCTTCTCCTATAATGATCCCTGAGCTTTGAGAGAAGAAGCTTTAATTTAGGTTTCCCATTTAGAGGTAAGCACTCTAGTCTCCTATTTTCTGCACATTCACGATTTGTGAGTCTCACCATTAATCATCATCCACTGTAGGAAGAATTTTCTCTGGTGAGAGTTGAGAGATGCACTAATCTATGAGGAGAATATTAAGTCATTAGGAGTCAGTTTAATACTATGTCCATTCAGCAAAGTAATAACAGTAGGCTCTCCCCTACAGCCTGTAACCTGTCTAGCCACAGTTTCTTGGTCCTGAGAATAGTACCAGACATGGACAAAAACTTGTGAAGCAGTCCTTAAATACAATCAGAAAGAGCTTGGTCATTCCCACAACTTCTATGCCACTATTGAATTGATGGGCATATCTTGCCAGGCAGTCTTTATTGAAGCTTACAGTGGTCTTGGCTACTTAAGACTGATGATCAGTTTTCTCTTCTGGCAGCATGCATAGCACTTTCAGCACTAAGAAAACTAGCCAGTAAAGATGAAGCTTTGTAGTCAGTACCAGTTTGATTTCTCCATGTTTGTTCTATGATGCATATATGTAGTATCTTTGGCAATAAGGTTTTTACCATCAACTTTTGGAGGGCAACCAAAAGTAATGATAGCTAGCTCTGTTTTAGGGTCATTGGCATCTCTGGTCAACGACTTCAAAGAGGGTGTCCATTCCTGGCATTGGGCTGTTATTTAATAACTTATGCTTGTGGTTTCTAGTAGGGACTTTGCCACCCCCCCCCCCGTTATAGAGCACCTCATTTAAACTCTTTTCATATGTGTACGTGTATATATTTTATTTATTTATTTTTTTGGCCTTTTCGAGACAGGGTCTCCCTGTAGCCCCAACTGTCCTGGAACTCGCTCTGTAGACCAGGCTGGCCTTGAACTCACAAAGATCCTCCTGCCTCTGCCTCCCAAGTGCTAGGATTAAAGGCATGCGCCACCACGCCCGGCTTTTTTTATTTATTTATTTATTTATTTATTTATTTATTTATTTATTTATTTATTGGTACGTGTATATATTTTAAGAAGTTCTAAAGTACTGAGTTTCCATATAACTTTTTCGAAAGGCCTTCAGTGTTCCCTATGTCTCCCCTTACTCCCTCCTTTGCCCTGCCCTTCCATTCCCCACCCCATTTGACCCTTCCTGTTCCATTATTACCCTCTCCCCTTTTATGTCATTACAATCTATCTCCACTCCCAGAAAAATCTCCTACGACCTCTAACTAGTTAAAAGTAAGAAATGTATTAGAATTAAAACTTCGCCAAAGAAAAGTTATAGATACAAAATCGATGTGTGAAAATATAATATTAACCTTTAGGGAAATACAAGTTAAAACCACTGTGAATAGTTACAATTAAAAAGAGATGTCATTCTAAGTATTGGTGAGGTGTGCAGAATTTGGAATTTTCGTGTTCTAATACCATCAGCTTGAGATTTTATAGCCATATTGAAAATTTTTGTTATAGTTTTTTATTTCTAGCCAATGTATATCCAGTTATCTACCCAGAAGCAAAGGCACATCATATGTCCACATAAAGATTTGCACATAAATCTTAACTACATTTTGATATATATCATTGATATATATACCAACTTCTAGATGCATAA
This sequence comes from Rhizomys pruinosus, assembly GCA_009823505.1. NCBI lineage: Eukaryota > Metazoa > Chordata > Mammalia > Rodentia > Spalacidae > Rhizomys > Rhizomys pruinosus. The sequence continues at coordinate 163,257 of VZQC01014231.1, read as the reverse complement.
CCAATTGTGACACATCCACAAATATAATACTGCTCTACAATGAAAAGGAGTAAGCTACTGTTGTATACAATACAGATGAGTCTCAATAGCATATCAAGTAAGCAAATAAAAAATGTTGGCCATAGAAAGAATATAAAGAATATAAGAGCTGATAGAGAGAAATCTTAAACTGTCTACCATACAAATACACACATGAAGAATTTAAATGAGGTACCCTATAATCGGGGGACAATGTCCCTAACAGAAACTACAGACATAAGCTAGCAAATAAAAAGCCCAATGCCAGGAAATGACATTTTTGAAGTTGTTGATGAAAGAGATCCCACAGATCCTAAAACAGTGCTCTTATGTTTGGTTGTCCTCAGAACTTAATGGGAAAACTGTATGCTGACATATGACAGCATGCATATGTCAAAATTCGCCAAATTCTGTGTTTCGTGTTCATCAATTTGATTTTACATAAATTATACTTAAACAAGGCTGATTTTTTACATTATGATTAGAATTCTTTTTCTAAGAGATAATGCTTGAAGATAATTACTTGAAAATACAAATGCAGAGGTGAGAGAGAGAGAGTACAGGGGCTAGGAGCACTTGCTGTTTTTGCAGGAGACTCAAGTTTGGCTCCCAACAACCAAGTCAGGTAACTCACACCTGCCCAGCATTACAGCTCTAAGAGATCCACCACCCTCTTCTGGCCTCCACAGGCACTGTATCCACATCCACATACCCACACACAGACACATATATATATACACATAAATAAAAATTTGGAAAAGATCATAAAAACACAAATTCATCTCTATATATGCATGAAAAAATTTTCTTTGTAATCGTATCTTTTTTTTTTTTGAGACAGGGTCTCCCTATAGACTAGGCTGGCCTTGAACTCACAGAGATCCACCTGCCTCTGCTTCCCAAGTGCTAGGATTAAAGGCGTGCACCACCATGCCCGGCTTAAAGATGGTTCTTAACCACCATGTGGATGCTGGGAATAGAACCTGGTTCCTCTGGAAGAACAGTTGGCACTCTTAACCTCTGAGCCATCTCTCCAGTCCCTATAATCTTGTTTTATATCAGCTTTGGAATGGCAAACTCAGGTGTAGTGGTGCATGTTTTTTAATACTAGCACTTGGGAGGCAGAGGCAGGCGGATCTTTGTGAGTTCAAGGCCAGCTTGGTCTACATAGTGAGTTCCAGGACAGCCAGAGCTACAAGGAGACTCTGTCTCAAAAAGACCAAATAATAATAATAATAATAAAAATAATAATAATGGCAAATTCTTACTCAGGCACAAAATAATCTACCAGATGCAGAACTTCATTTTTCAGACTTCCATAACTTTCTCATTGTATTTAAACTATTACACAAATCCAAAACTTACATGAAAAATCTTTATTGTCCTTCAACAAATCCTGATTGTAAGCTTATAGAAAGTGTCTCTCTACAATGTACCTAAAATCCCGATATAGCCACTGTCCCCTCTTGTGAGTATTCTTGAGACCCAAAAGATGGCCTAATACAATGCAAATCTTAAACATCTGAACATCCAGGACCCCTCCAAGCTTTTTGTTTCTATTCTTTACCTAAGTGGTATCTGTACTTCTAGGGAGGAAGTGTTTCTTAATGCTATCTTAGAGCACCTCCTGGTGTTTAGACACTGAAGATTAAAATCTTGGATGCTCAGACTTTTACTTCTTTCCTAAAGCCAGAGAAATTAAAATGCTTTTTCATAGTGGAGAGAATACAGAATTAACTTGTAAATTATTTGAAAAAGAAATAGTAAAACTTGTTTTTTTAGTCTGCCATTTAAATTTTTATTTAAACTTATTTTTGAGAATTCCATGAATGAGTTCTATGTTTATATCTTTCCATCGCACTCTCTCCTCCCTCAAACTCCTCTCATGCCTCCAACCAAGAAAGAAAACAATGCTTATTTCCAAGATAGTCCCACTTTAAAAAGGAATGAGGCAATTGGTTCCTAGCTGCAGTTACATCAAAAATTTTTCAGACAGCTTATTTTTAGCTATCCAGCTCCCTAAAACCACACAGAATGTTTCCTTTAAGACATCTCACCATCACATAGAAACTAGTAAATACAGTTTTTTTATGATTACAGGCCCCAAAGAAATGTAATGATTTATCTAAGTTATGTGGTTAAGTAACAATTTTTCAGGTATTCAGTAATATCTGTCTTCAGCTGGCAAGGGAAACCAAGGCAGAGCAGCCACAGGCTCAACTGTACCACAAAATGGGGTGGGAAATGCCCTTGGGTCCATAGACATGTTAGAACTATTGGTGAAATAACTATCTCCATGCCTGGACACATGTGGCCCCTGCTTGTGTTATATAGAATGGTAGCTGGGACCTCAACCTCAGACATTTGTAAGAAATACTAGGCATGAACAAGGGTTCTTCTCTCTAGGAAGCAGGTTATATCCAGTTGGGGCTGATGTTCAAGGAAAAATGGCCAGCACAACCATGCTTACTTAATGTTGAGGTATTAAACCCAGTGCTTTATCCTTCATACATATATTTTTCTCTAGACTTCTGTTAAGATCATCAACCTAAGTAAGGAATGGGGGAAACCCATACTTGGTACATTGCTCTGTATCTCTGTGTCTCTGAAATAATTTGGAGGCATGAGAAATTGGGGAGGGGAATAAGGCTAAAATGTCTCAAGATTATCTGTGAATTTCATTTGTCCATGCTGGCCCTTACCACAATTCCAGGCCATCCAGAGTCAACTAGAGTTCATGTCTCCCATATGTACACTAGACAGACAGATCAAGGGGAGAGGGGGAGCATTTATCATGAGGCTACGTAAAACATAACAGCACAGCTGATTTCCTGCTAATGTCATCCATCTGTAACTAATAGGTAGCATGTCTTGGTACAAGCCCAATGATATGCTGGAAATGTGAAAATTCAGAAATTGGTTCCTTAAAATGATCCTCCTATTCACTCTTTTTTAGTTTCTGCTGTTTTTATATTATTAAAATACTTTTTTACTCTATCAGAGAAAAATCAGCAGGTGCTTTTTAATTATTCAAACCCTTCTAGAAGCCAAATTACTTAATATAATTACATCTGAGATCTAAGCATTATTAGTAAAAACTATTTACAGTTTCCAAGGAATTTGACAGACACATCTGCCATTTTGTTAAGAAAAACAATCGATTTTCATTTTGAGTTATTTTTGTTTGTCATAAAAATTGCAGAGTAACATTCAAAAGATGATAACATTTATCCCAGATGGAAAATGTACTAGGTAAATTCTATCCATAAAAATCCATTTAGTTTTGCTTATAGTTTCACCAAATGGCAAATATAATAAGGATTTCCCATGTCATGTTGGGTCCAATGTATAAGAGAATAAATTGTTTGTTTCAGATTAAAAATACATCTAATAATTCAAATAAAGCAGATGTAGATGCCAAACACAAACAGTGAAGCAAGGAGGGAAAGACTTAACAACGGTTACCATGTGAGGAAGAATGCAGCAATTAATATTACATTGCATGTTCTAAAATATTTTTATTTTTATTTTCTAGAAATAAACTTACAAGACCGCTTTTCTAATTATCCTCTGACTTTGAACAAATACGGAAGTGTTTCAGATGGAAAACTTAGATGCAGCTGTTCTGATATGAAAACCTCCATAATTTCATTCTTGAGCCAAACAATAAAGAACCTGTCAACCTTTTACAACTTCAGAAAAAGCCCTGAACTAGCGTTTATGCCCGCTTCAATATGTAAAGGTTGCACTTGGCTAGAATATGACTCTTGGAAAATTATTCTGAAAGAAGCAAGTTAAGAAGTTTAAAAACACAAACTTTTAACAGCAAAGAAAGAATGAATGGGAGGAAGGAAGGAAGGGAGGGAGGGAGGGAGGAAGGAAGGAAGGAAGGAAGGAAGGAAGGAAGGAAGGAAGGAAGGAAGGAAGGAAGGAAGGAAAGAGAGAGAGAAAGAAAGAAAGATGATTAGATAGATAGATAGATAGATAGATAGATAGATAGATAGATAGATTTCTAGTACAATGTAAGAACATCTGCACAATTTTGTACTCCTCAATTGTGATCCGTGTGTGCAAGCAAAACACACAAATTCTGCTTTTTATATCAGTGTTCCTGCAACTAACAACAAAATCATGTTTAAAGAAGGAAAAACAAGGCAGAAGCTAGAACTTTTATGCTTGGAACAGCTGTCTGCACTATAATACAAAGATAAACTGTGCTTCAAAGGCACACCTTGTGATAATGGGCAGTTAGGACTAAGTCTCTAGAGTTTATCATGAACTGCATCATTTTTTATTTTTATTAAGCTTTTGTAGTTTCATCGCATAGATCTCAATCAAGTTTAGACCCTCTCCCCAATCTGTGCCCCTCCAACCTCCCACCAGACCTCATGAACCATTTATTTTTTTAAAATTAGCCCCTTTCCTTCCAATAGAGAATTATTTGTAATTAAACAATTTAACTTAAGCTTCCATTTGGTACTGTGTTCGATTCCCAGAAGGCCCACACAGACCCTGGAAAAGATAAAAACAAATCACTGTATTTTGGGTTTTAACCAGTTTCTCTTCATAAATATATTCCTTCCTCCAGCTGTACGGATGCTGGCCAATTACAGAGTCTTTGTTCCTCTACTTCTGGGTTATCTTTATATGCTGGTACACACAAGTCTCATCACATTTCACTGAAGCGACATTTAGAGATTTGGTTATGACCTAGTGTCCTAGTTTGTCTTCCATTGCTGTGACAAAACGCTCTGACCAACACCAACTTGGGGAGGAAAGGGTTTATTCAGCTTACGTCTCCCGGGTCACAGTTCATCACTTAGGGAGCCCAAGGCAGGAACTCAGGGCAGGAACCTGGAGGCAGGAGCTGAAGCACAAGCCATGGAGGAGTGCTGTTCACTGGCTTGCTCTCCTGGCTCATGCCCAGCCTGCCTTCTTATACAGTACACAACAACCTGCCCAGGGTGGCACTACTCATTGTGGGCTGGGCCCTCCCACATTGCCCGACAATCAAGACAATACTCCACAGATGTGGCCACAGGCCAATCCAATGGAGCCAGTTCCCCAACTGAGGCTCCCTCAACCCAGGTGTGTCAAGTTGACACTAAAGCTATCCAGCACACCTAGGAAATGGCTCAGTCAGTAAAGCTCCTGCTATATAAGCATGAAGACCTGAGCTCAGATCCCAGCACCAACTTAAAAGCCAATCATGGCTTTGCACCTTAAGCTCGGTGCTGAGATGACAGACAGGAGAATCTCAAGAGCGTGCTAGCCAGCCAGTCTTGTGCAATCAGCTTCAGGCTTAGCATGAGACCCTGTCTCAAAAATTAAGGTGGAAAGTGATAGAGAAAGAGCCTGACCTCTGTCTCTGGCCCCAAACACATATGCACACATGCATGTTCACCCCCAACACAGGCATGTGCATATATGTATGCACGGACATAGTGCAGAGAGCTGGGGGTGCTGGTTATGTTGCCAGTCTCAGAGCATCTGCCCCATATATTCATCCTCCAACTAGTGACAGCTGATGATGAAAATCAACATTGTTCTTTTGCATGATGTGGGGGTATGGGAAGAGAAAAGATTGTCACAAGGAAAAATGGATAAACTTTAAGGTGCCATTCTTGATTCTGAGAGCATCTATTTCAATTTTAAAGGTTCAATTTGTCTTCCATTTTTTATTGAAAATAAAAGAAATAAAGTACCTTCATTCATAGGTAATAAGAATTTGCAGTTAGCTACAGGGAGACCCTGTCTCAAAAAGACCAAAAAATAAAAAAAAAGAATTTGCAGTTTGACAGTCCTAAGCACCCTATCACTAAAACACTTGAAGATACAATTTGACAGGTTTGCAGAACAAATGGTCGATGTACAAATATCGATAGCATTTTCATTTTTTAAAAAAGCCCACTGAGGTAAATGAACTCTAAATGTCTAATGTACACAATTAGATGAGCATGGAAACAATATACCAATGAAACTATCACCGAGACAATGTAGTAGACATATCCACACATCCCAAAAGTCTTTGCATCACTTTGATGTTTTGTTTTTGTGGTAAGAACAAATACAGAACTGACTCTTAAAAGTTTAAGTGCTTAAGACAATTCTGCTGATTGTAAGCACTAGTTGTACTTCTGGTATCTAGAATTAATTTCACTTGGAAAAATGAAATTGTAGTGGCTCAATGGGGAAACGCTGCACAGTTATTGTCTTCCATTTTTTAAAGAAGGTGATTATGTATAGTGATTGCCTTTTTAAGATGACTAATGGTAAGATAAAGTAATAAAATGCTGTATAAATTTACAATTTCTGTGAATTTTGAGTGATATATAAAATTATAAAATCTTGATTAATGTAAAATAAACAGTCTTATGATTCTCAGCATTAAAATGACAGCTCTTAAGTGGTGTTGGGCATGTGTGAACACTTCCCCATCAGCTCTCAGAGGGGAATTGAACTGAAAGCATTCAGTATTTATATGCAAACTATTTTTCCTATCTTTGTAGTTTGCTTTCTCAAGTAGCTCACCCATTATTTTGTCCCCAAAATCTTGGTAATACTGTTTATTTATTAAACTTCATAAAAATAAAAACAATCAGACATTGCAAAGATATATTGCATCATGGGTGCCCCAGTTCAAGCTCCATTGGTACAATTACATAAGTTAGGTGAACAAAGAAGCCTCAATTCCTCAACCTTAAACTTCCTCAGAGCATCGTCGGTCCTTGACAAAACCCTTCCATGTGCTCCTGAGTAGCCCAGGGTGCCTCTTTTCCTTCCTTGCACCATGGGTTCACTCCTCTTTCTCAGAAAGGAGACCACACAAATAATCCAGACTCTCCTAAGACGATGTGAACTGAAGTTTGTTTTAAATATTTCAGTGATTTCTTTGGTAGTTTTTTTTTTTTTTTTTCTTCAAGTCTTAGGTTAAAAAAAATGCTAAAAAGGAAAACATCTACTGTCAGGGATGATTTCCCACAGGTGGGAGCCAGCTTAGTATGTTGATGATCATGGTAGCAGGATCCTAAGAGGATGTGGAAGCTATTGAACAATGACAATTAACATAGCTTCCTCCATAATCTACACTTCACAATGGTATAATGGACACACTTCCATGTAAACCTGCATTGCATCTGCAAAGCCAGAAACACAACAGGAAAAGCTGACATCATCAGTGCTTTATAACATCTGTGCAAGATGCTCTTTGCTTCTGCCTCATGAGATAGCATTTTCAGTTTTTGGATCCAAGTGTTCCACATTCACTTGCTGGATTTCCTATGTTCTGCAATTCTCTCCACAGCCTCCATTAATCTAGACTCCCTAGGGGCTCTTGGGCTATTATATCCTTTAAATTGAAGACTTGCTCTTTTATGTGCTTCAGAGAGAATACATTCTGAATTACTATCTTATCTATAGATCAGGAAAGTTGTTGATTTAAAACAGGTGTATATGTAAGTTGCTTGTTTTCTTTCTTAATACTTTAGTGTAATCATCAACATATCCCTAATGAGCAGCAAGGTGTCTTTTGTTCCCCCAAACTGACAACTTTAGAATCAGCCTCAGGCAGGAGAGATGACTGAGAGGTTAACAGTACTGGCTCCTCTTGAGCAAGACCCAGGTTTGAATCCCAGCACCCACATGGCAGCTAATAACCATCCATAACTCCAGTTCCAGGGGATCTGACACCCTCTTCTGTCCTCTGTGGGCATTGCATGACACAGGTGCACTTACATACTTGCAGGTAATACACTCATACACATAAAACAAAAGTAAATAAATAAATAAAGTTTAAAAAGAATCATCCTCTTTTTATAAAGCACTTTTTATGGTAAAACAGTACATATAACACTTAATGGACTATGTTACACACACACACACACATAAATAAATAAATATATACATATATATATATACAGAATCTCTAAAGAAATGCTTCTTTTTTAATTTATTTATTGATGTTTTGTGTATTTCATACATCATATTCCATTTCACTTCAGGCATATTCCCCTTTCCCTTCCCCCCACCCCATCCCATCCCAGATCATGCATTCTGCCATAACTGTCCTGCATCTTTCTCTCAATCTCTTTTTATGCTTAGGGATTTACATTTTCCTCCGTTAATTTCATATTACTCTAAAATATGGATACATACTCTCCACCCATATACAGTAATTACAGAGTCTGAAAATAATTGGTGGGTGGATAACAACATAGTTGCTTTCAGATAAACAAAAATATAACCATAATGTCGTTCAGCTTGCCTTTCATCTGGGGGATTTGGTGTTAGCATCCACAAATGAGGAAAACCATTCTTCGTTTGTCTTTCTGGGACTGTGTTACTTCACTCAGCATAATGGCTTTGTACTCCATCCATTTACCCGCAAAGTTCATAATGCCATCTTTCTTTACCGCTGAGTAGTACTCCATTGTATAGATATACCACATTTTTCTCATCCACTGTCTGTTGAGGAGCATTTGGGTTGGTTTGAGCTCTTTGCTATTGTGAAGAAAGCTGCAATAAACATGGATGTATATGTATCTTTGTAGTAGGATGAGTCTTTGGGTATATACCCAGGAGTCGTATGACTGGGCCAGGTGGTAGGCTCATTTTGAGTCTTTTAAGGGTTCTCCACACTGCTTTCCATAGTGGTTGTACAAGTTTACATTCCCATCAGCAGTGGATGAGTGTTCCCTTTCCCCATAACCCCTCCAGCATCTGTTGTCTTTAGTTTTCTTGATCTTAGCTAGTCATACTGGAGTGAGATATCTCTGAGAGTGGTTTTAATTTACATTTCCTTAACTATTAATGAGGTTGAATACTTTTTAAGATGTTTCTCAGCCATATTTAATTCCTCGCTGGTGAAGACTCTATTCAGCTCTTTACTCCATCTTTTGAGTAGGTCATTTGTCTTCTTTGTTTTTTGAGTAGTTTATATATCCTTGATGATAATGCTCTGTCAAATGTGTCACTGGTAAAGATTTCTTCCCACTCGGTGGGTTTTTCTTCACCTCCTTGATTGTTTCTTTTGCCGTACAGAAGCTTTTGAGTTTTATGAGGTCCCATTTGTCAACTGTTGACCTTACTTCCTGTGCAACTGCTGTCTGATTTAGAAAGTCTTTTCCTACACCTATGTCTTGTAGGTTGTTGCCAACTTTTTCTTTTATCACCTTCAGGGTTTCAGGCTTCACGCTGAGATCATTGATCCACTTGGAGATGTTTTTGTACAGGGTGAGAGGTAGGGGTTTAATTTTGTTCTTCTACAGATGATGATCCAATTTTGCCAGCACCATTTGCTGAAGATGCTATTCTTCCTCCAAAGAGTGTTTTTTGCCCTTTGTCAAATATGAGGTGCCTGAAATTGTATGTACTCAAGTTTGGATCTTCAATTTTGTTCCATTGGTCAACTGGTCTGTTTTTGTGCCTGTACCAGGCTGTCGTTATGACTATGGCCCAGTTTGAAGTCTGGTAGGGCAATTCCCCCTGTATTGCATTTTTCACTCAGGGTTGCTTTAGCTATTCGGGGTCTTTTGTTTTTCCATATGAATTTAATGATTTTTTTCTAAGTCTGTGAAGAAGCTCATAGGGATTTTGATTGGGATTGCATTGAATCTGTATATCAGTTTGGGTAAAATGGACATTTTTACTATATTGATTTTCCCAATCCATGAGCATGGGAGGTCTTTCCATCTTTTGATGTCATTTTCAATCTCCTTCTTCAGGGGTTTAAAATTTTTGTTGTAGAGGTCTTTGGTATCTTTGGTTAGGTTTGTTCCCAGGTATCTATTATTTTTGAGGCTATTGTGAGTGGGAAGTTCTTCTTGTATTCCTTCTCCACTTGTTTATTGTTGGTGTAAATAAAGGCTACTGATTTTTCTAGGTTAATTTTGTAGCCTGACACTTTACTAAAACTCTTAATCGTTTCTAGAAGTTTTCTGGTAGAGTTTTTAGCATCCCTTAGGTAAACTATCATATCATCTGCAAAAAGGGAAACTTTAACTTCTTCTTTTCCGATTAATACTCCTTTAATTTCCTTCTCTTGTCTTATTGCCCTAGCAAGTGTTCAAGCACTATGTTGAAGAGGAGTGGTGATAGGGGACAGCCTTGCAGGGTTCCCACCATTAACGGAAATGGTTCCAATTTTTGTCCATTTAGGATGATGTTGGCAGTGGATTTGCTATATATGGCTTTGATCATATTGAAGAATGTTCCTTTCGGTCCTATTCTCTCTAGGACTTTAAACATGAAGGGATGCTGGAACTTGTCAAAAGCTTTTTCTGCATCAATTGAGATGATCATGTGGTTTTTGTCTTTCAGTCCATTTATGTGTTTTATGATGTTTATTGATTTACATATGTTGAACCATCCCTGCATCTCTGGTATGAATCCAACTTGATCATTTTGTATGATCTTTTTGATGTGGGTCTGTATGCGATTTGCAAGTATTTTGTTGAGAATTTTTGCATCTATGTTCATTAGTGAGATGGGTCTATAGCTTTTGCTTGCATCTTTGCTTCCTTTTTAAAGTACTTAATGTACTTAATACAAACTTGTTAAAACAAGAATCTTTTAATATTTGGAAATTTATACAAGTATGTATAACTATAAATATTAAATAGTAATATAGCGTATTCTAAAACAAGTTGCAAACATAACTATTGTTGGACTAAGGAGATGACTCAGTGGATAAAGCACTGGGCAATTACAACTGTGCAGGTGTTACATGCTTATAGTACCAGGTACTTTGGAGACTAAAACCAGAGAATTATTTGAACCTAGAAACTTGAAATTAACCTGGGTAACATATTCAGTACCTGAGAAAATAATGAGGAGGATGAAGAAGATGGTGGTGATGAGTTGGAAGAAGTGGACACACTCACAGAGCCCATATATCTCTATGCTCAACTTCAGTCAATGGAAAATTATGAAAATACCATTAGAATTTTTTGAATTAGTTCAAAGATTCCTGAGAAGATTCCTAACATCAGCAGATGCTACTTCTTAATTATCTCCATCCTACTCCAGGACAGCTGGGACTACAGGGAGACCCTGTCTTGAAAAGACCAAAAACAAAACAAAACAACAAAACAAAAAAGAATACATTAATACATAGAAAGATAATGCATTGTGGGAGAAAAGTCAAAATATTTTATTATATTAAAGAAAACTTAATCACAAGGATAGAGAAAAAGCTTAGCGATTCTGTGTAGTAATTTCTAATAAATGTCAAAAGGATATTTTAAATACCAAATGCACAGTATACAATTTTCAGTAGACGAGTAAGATACATGAGTTTTGGTAGAACTTACTGCTCACCATACGGATTTTTCTAATATGAGTCATGTGTCTATACAGCGAAAGAGGAGCATGTAAATCCAACATATGAGACTGGAATGGACAGTTGGTGGTGGCAATATGGACTACATAGCAAAACCCTGCTCAAAAATAAATGAGTGCACAAGTAAAATATGCAAACTTAGTAAAAACAGAATGTTACTAAATTTTCTTTTCACATGAACTTCTGGCATTCATGAGGAAATATTCTGTGAAGAGCTCCCAGGTGCCATAGTCTCCCTCACGCATCCTCAGGCCAACTCTAGAGCATCCCAATGCCCCTTGCAACAAGCCCTTGCTCATGGCCACACTTGATCCTTCACCTTCAGGGCCCACTGCTTTAAGGGAAATTGAGACTGCAATGGAGCTAGCTCTAACACTACATCAAACACGCTTATAATGTGACTTAGATACTGCTACATCAAACACGCTTATAATGTGACTTAGATACTGCTACATCAAACACGCTTATAATGTAACTTAGATACTGCTTTCCTCCCTTGTAGGAGGCCCACATGCCACTGTTTAGTGGACACTGCAGCTTACTATGGAATGTGGAGTAAATGTTGTGGGAAAATGTGACCTGTAAGCCAGAGGTAGCCTTAAAGCACCATTGCATGGGAAGAAGGCAAGCAGTGTCTTACTCACTTTGAATGTTTATAATGTGTCCTAATGAACTTTACCTTCTAGGTGCTGCAAAGTTTTAATATGAGAGACTTTCTCACCTCCTTTTCATAGAACAAAGACTAACATGATGGTAATGAAGTCATTCCCAAGCTGTAAATTAGAGCTGACTGTTATAGAGGTAATCTCTTTTTTTTTTTTTTAATTAATTTTTATTGATGCTTTGTGCATTTCATACATTTTTTCCAATTCAGTTCAGGCTTATTTCCTTCCCTCCCCCCCCACCCCATCCCAGATCATGCATTCCGCCATAACTGTCCTGCATCTTTCTCTCAGTTTTTTTTTTTTCATTTTTAGCTATAAGTGATAATCCAATGATACAAAGCACTTCATGCAAAACTATCTGCAGGCTGTTGTGCCCAAACACTACAGCCCCACCACTCCAGTGGGGGGTGACAGGTTGTTTGTTCAATCAAGTTGATCAAATGAGTGTCCAGACTACATTGCTGTAGTTTCACCATTCACCCAATCGAGCCCTTACACTCTACCACGCCCCCTCTTTCGCAGGTTGTTCCCTAGGCTTAGAAAAAGGGGCACAGGTGGAAGAGGATAAAACAGTCCATCTCTCTGGAGTGTTGACTTGGACTCTGGTCAATTTGCGCTGTTTCCTTCATGGGCTGACAGTTGTCCAGGAATACCCTTTCGATCTTACTTAATTCTTATAAAAACCAGTATAGCTGCTTTTCTTTAATTGACTGATAGACTAGGAACTGTGAGAAGGATAATTCTTTTTTTTTTTTTTTTTTTGGTTCTTTTCGAGACAGGGTTTCCCTGTAGCCCAGCTGTCCTGGAACTCACTCTGTAGACCAGGCTGGCTTGAACTCACAAAGATCCGCCTGCCTCTGCCTCCCAAGTGCTAGGATTAAAGGCGTGTGCCACCACGCCTGGCTTTAAGGGCCAAATATAAGTTGGGTAATTAAGCAAAATATATTAACACAGGAGAGCTCTGATATCAGCAATGGATTATTCTGCTGAGGAGATGTTGGCCAGGAGATCCAAGCCCCCCCTCTCCCAAAAGGTAAAGGCTTCTTGTCTGTAAACTGGGATACCTGCAAGAAGAGAGGAGTAGGCCTCTGCTGTGGAAGACCTGGTGTAAGCATGGGAAGATGTATTGAGACACACTTGCAAGTGTACAGTTGGTCTCTGGTATGCCAGAGGGTGTTACCAAAGGCACTAAATCAATAAACAATTTGGTCCCCTTGAGTCAAGCAAAACTCCTCCTCACACCAGCTACACACCTCACCTGCCTGGAACTACTGTGCAGAGTGGCAGCCATATGTCTGATTATCCCAAATTAATTGGCTAGCAGCTCTCTCCTTGGAGGAATAATTTCATGGATGATGCCACAAGCTTACATCCTCTAGTGGTTAGGAGATGTTTTATAAGCATAAGGATTTCATCTTTTACAGACTAAGCTTTCATGCGATACATAACGCACAGTACATACATCTGTGTGTATATCCAAAGTAACCTACCATAGTAATTAGTACTGTTTAAATACCTTTTATCTAATTGCTTGTGCTTCATTAGTAGGAATAAAAGGTTATTCCTGGATAAACTGCCAACCCATGAAAGGAAATAGCCTGAGTTGATCAGAGTCCAAAACGACATCTCCAGAGAAAGTAGACTGTTTTGCTTCTCACCCACTTGTATCTCTTTTCTAAAGCCTAGGGAACAATCTGTGGAAGAGGAGGCATGGTAGAATGTAAGGCCTGCGATTGGGGTGAATTGTGAAACTACAACAATATAGACTGGACTCTTATTTGATCAACATGATTGTACATACAAGCCCCTCCAGCTGCACAATGGGGGCCTTGGGCTGTATAAGTTTGGACATAGTTGCTTGCAAATTGTTTTTACATGAAGGATGCTTGTATTCATTGCTTATTACTTATTTTATTTATTTATTTATTTATTTATTTTTATATGTATGAATGTATTGTCTGCATGCAGGTCTGTGCATCCATGTCATGCGATGCCGCGGAGGTCAGAAGAGGGTCTCGGATTCCCCTGGAACTGGAGTTCTCCTGGAACCAGACTCACAGACGGTTCTCAGCCGCCATGTGGGTGCTGGGGATCGAACCTGGGTCCTCTGCAAGAGCGGTCGGTGCTCTTAACCGCTAGGCCATCCCTCCAGCCCCCTTATTACTTATTTTTAAAAAATCAAATAAAAAAAGATTTCAAAGATTTTGTATCACCACATAAGAACAAGAAAAAGCTGAACAGTCCATTTTTGTCTTCTTTTACTTTTTCATAAATTATTCCGGAATATCTAGATAGCTAAAGAAAAGACAAATAAAATCATATTTTCACAAAGAAAAAATATATCCTAGATATGAAGAAAAAATTAAGAGCTCATACACTTCTACCAGAGGACCTGAGTCCAGTTCACAATGCCACACAGATAGCTCAAAACCAACTGTAACTACAGCTCCAGTGACTCTGACAACCTATTCATTCAGGTATCTGCTCACATGGCATGTACACACACACATGCATGTGTGTGCACGTGCATGCACACACACACTATATATAATTAATTTCTTATGAATTTCATTATTCATATTTAGCTCCCCTTTCATATTTTCACCCCCCCAAATACTCTCAGCACAATTTTATGTACTCTATTATATATACTATGGCCTATAGAGTCAAACATGTGTCCTAAATATCTGATGCAGGTGCATCAACTGTAGCTTGGTCAACCTACCAAGAGTTGATTGGTAGATTGACTTTCCCCTTCCTGCAGCTGTCAGTTACCAGTAGTTCCTCAGGTAGGACTGGGAATTCTTACTCACTCTTGTACTCTATGCTTGGATTTTGTCTGTCAAGATGTTACGTGGGATTTGTGCATGCTGTTGTGATTGCCATGAGTTCATATGAATAACTTCCCAGCTGTCCGGAAAACTGTTTCCTTTTGTTCATGGCTCATAACAATCTTTCTGCCTCCCTCTTGATCCCTGAGCCTGGGAGGCAGAGGTTTGATATAGGTATCCTGTTCATGGATAAGTACTCTGAAGCCTCTCCTCTTTAACACATTGGCCAGTTATAGGTCTCTGTGTTAATCACCACTTACCATGTAAGGAAGCATCTTTGCTGAGGGGTGAGAAATGCATTAATCTCTGGGTAACAATAAATCATCACTAATTGGTATAAGACTATATATATTTAGCAGAATAATAGTATTATTATTTGGTCTCTGACGTGACTATCCACATGTTCCTAGGCTTGATATCACTTTTAAGCATGGGCCCCATCTTATGAAGTAGACTTTAAATCCAATTAGAAAGTGTTTAGTTACTACCATAGTATTTGAGCCACTATTACACCAGGGGGCATATCTTGTCAGGCCAGTTCTTGTTGTAGCTCTTGGGATTTACAGCTGAGAAAACGTGATAATAAATTTTCTCTTACAGAAGCAGACATAGCTATGAAACCTAGCCAGTAGAAAGGAAACACTGAAGTCAGTACCAGTTTGATTTCTCCTTAGTTGTTTTATAGCTCATGTATGTATTGTCTTCAGCAGTAGGATCTTACCACCAAATTCTGGTGGGTAACCAGGAACAGGGGCAATGTGAGTAGTGTTTGAGGGTCTGTGTGACCCATTTTTGTTGGTGTTGATATCTAACTTTATTCATTTGTGGTACAGATAGAATCAGGATGGTTTCATTTTTCCTATGGAGACTTGCTTTGTGTCCTAATAAGTGGCCAATTTTGGAGCAAGTTCCATGGGCTACTGAGAAGATTCTTTGGTGTTTGAGTGGAATGTTCTGTAGGTATCTGTTAGGTCCATTTGATTTATGTTGTCATCTAACTCCAAGGTTTCACTATTTACTTTTTCTCAGGTTGACCTCTTTACTGGTGACAGTGGGATACTGAAGTCACCCACTATCATTGTGTTGGAATCAATGTGTGATTTTAGATCTAATAGAATTTCTTTTATTAAATTGGATGGTCTTGTGTTAATACATGTTAAGGATTGTAATTTATTCTTGGTTTATTTTTCCTTTAGTTAATATGAAGTGACATTATCTATATCTTCTGACTAGTTTTAGTTTGAAGTCTATTTTGTTAGATAGTAAAACAGCTATGCCTTCTTATATTTTCATTTCATTTGTTTGGAATATCTTTTTCCATCCTTTTACCATAAGATGGTGTCAATCATTGATGGTAAGTTGTGTTTCTCAGAGGCAACAAATTGATAAATCCTATTTTGGTTTTATTTTATTTTACTTTTTTATTGAGCATTTGCACAACTCATACAATGGTTGCCAATAAAACCCAGTCCCCTGCCCCCATGCCCCAATCTCCCATCAGAACTCATGCATTACAACATCCAAGCTAAGCTAAGCCCTGTCCATTCAAGCTCCCAAACCCAAATGTCCTTCTGTGCTATGATTCCTAGGTGTGGTCTTTTTGCATTGTCCAGAAATCTTTCATTTTATGTTCTTGGGTTATTTTATATTTGACATTTTCTTTGATCGAATGGTCCATTTCTCCAACCTTGTATTCAAGATTTCATATTCTCTGTTCTGTTTCTTCTACTTCCTTTTTCTTTCTTTATTCTAAACTTTTTATTTGAGTGCCTGAGTTTTTCAAGTTTTATTTCAGTTTGCCTTGTCTTCAGAGACTCTTCACTTTATTGAATTCTAATGATATCCTTTGACTTGTTTTAGTTATTTCCTTCAACTTTCATGTTTCCTTGTCTTCAGTCCTTCATTCATATCTTCTTTGAGTTCCTTAAACAAATTCATAATTGCTATTTTGAAATAATTTTCCCAGGCATCTGTTAAGTTGCCATTCTCAGTAAACACTAAGATAGGGTGCTCATTTCTGGAGGAGATATATTATCTTGGTTATTCATGTTGTTTTGTGTTATTTTATGTGTGTGAGTGTATTGCCTGCATGTATGTAAGTGCACTCTTGTCATGCAATGCCCGCAGTGGTCAAAACAGGGTGTTTGATCCCCTGGAACTAGAGTTACAAATGGTTGTTAGGCACCAAGTGGGTGCTGGGGCCTAAACCCAGGTCTTCTGCAAGAACAGCCAATGTTTCCAACCCCTGAGCTATCTCTCTAGTCGTGTGTGTGTGTGTGTGTGTGTGTGTGTGTGTGTGTGTGTGTGTTTCATGAGATCTAGGTATCTGGGCCTGTGTCACTGGTGGTGTTTCTTGACCTGGGTTGGTGATCTCATCTTTTTTTAAATGGTCATTTGTATTGTTTCTTTTTTCAACTTGTCAGTTTATGGCCCAGCTGAGTAGTGCTGGGTGCTCAGTTCAGGTGCAACTTTATGTTAATGTACAAATGGGGTATGAGAAATGGTCTCGCTAAGAGGAGGTACTGCTTTTGAGTTGAGGTCCAAAGACTGAGACAGTCCTGGAGCATCAAGATGGTCTGGGCATCTGAGAGGTTAACAGGTTACCTGATAGGTCAGGTTGGGAGAGCTCACAAGTCTGGGATGAGCAAGGATCACAGGAACTAAACAGTCCTGAAAAGTGAGATGGTAGAGCATTGAAGAATCACAAGTAATTATTTTAATTAAAAAATTATCTCCAGAAGTCCTGGGTAAAGTTTCCAACACATACATGGAAGGTAACAACTATCCACGACTCCAGTCTCGGGGGATCTGATGTTCTCTTCTAACCTCTGCAAACATTGCCTGATGAGTCATATGAATAAAAATAAAAATGATAAATAAGTAAACAGTGTTTTCAAATAAGGATATATGACTTTCTTTACAGTCCCAGGGAAAAGATTGCATATCTTCCTCTAACAGAACATCATAGCACTTTTAGTCCACAGTTCCCCAAAATGCTATTTTTGCATATCCTACCTTTCATCAATGTTCTGAATATTTGTTTTGGATCTGCTCCTGTGCTTTCCTCGTAACCTGGCAAGGTACTGCTTTTCCTTACTCTACTCTAGAGACTTTGACTATATAGCTTTAAAATGTATTTTAACCATAAAGCTAAAATGAGCACAGAAAAATCACATTAAAAATGTGTACCCTTTGCCTGGCGTAGTGGCTCACGACCTGTAATACCAGCATTAGGAGGCTGAGACAAGAGGATTGCCAGGAGTTTTTGGCCGATCTGGGTTATGTGATAAATTACAAGCCAGCCTAGACTACAGCATGAGATGCTGTCTCAAAGGAAAATTTAGTTGTTAATAATTAGCTTTCATAGGAAAGAAATCAAGAGGAAAACCCCATTGCTGCACTATTGAAAAAATGTATTTAGGAATAAATTTAGCAAAGGAAATGATTATCTTTATGTTCAGAACCATAAAATATAATTAACTTGAAATCACAGAAAAGTAGAGAAATATTCTGTCTTCATTGATCAGAATAATTAATAATGCGATGTCTATTAATACCGAAAATATTCTATAAATTTAAATAATACCTTGTCAGTTTTCATGGGAACAGAAAAAATAACTCAATAATTCACATGAAACCTTAAAGAAATGTGAATAGTCAAAGAGATTAGGAATAAAATAATAAATCTGGACAAAATAGCATAGTACTGGCATGCATGTAATGTAAATATATATATATATATATATGAACAAAAATATGAAGCACAGAAATAAACACATACACATGAAGCCAGTTGTGTATTAAGGGGACAAAACACAATCAGAAAAGAAAATCTGTTCAATTCAATTTTTGGAAAACTAAAAATCCAAATTCAATAGACCGAACTTGAATCTCAAATAGGTTAAAAGGCACAAGAATGGAGAGGGATATTAATATAACAGTAATATAGATCAAAATAAAACTGTAGTAACTATACTAAGGCAAGACAAAGCTAAATTCATAGCCAAGAAAATAAGCAGAATAAAAGGCAAGCAACAAAATTACAAAGTCAATTCACCAAGAAGATATTGCAACCTTGAATATGTATACATCTAACAAGAAATTGTTAAAATATATAAGACAAAACAGACTGAATTAAAAGCATAAATAGCCAAACACATCGTTACAATTAGACTTTATTTTTTTAAACATTCGTTTTTATTTATTTATTTATTTATTTATTTATTTATTTATTTATTTGAATGTACTGTCTGCATGCAAGTTTGTGCACCCGTGTCGTGCAGTACTGCGGAGGTCAGAAAAGGGTGTCGGATTCCCCTGGAACTGGAGTTCTCCTGGAATTGGAGTTACAGACGGTTCTCAGCCGCCATGTGGGTGCTGGGGATCGAACCTGGGTCTTCTGCAAGAGCAGTCGGTGCTCTTAAATGCTACGCCATCTCTCCAGCCCTACAATTAGACTTTAATACCATTCTCAGAAATTATTAGATCAAGCAGATAGAAAATTAAAAATACAGACCACCTGAATTATCAGTCTTCATCAATTAGTTTTATCTAATTGATAGTTATAAAATATTGCATCTAATAATATCAGAATCTGCATTTCTTCCAAAACTTGGAACACTCACCAAGGTGAACTGTATTTTGGGCCATAAGTCACATATAAACAAATGTAGAAATAATAGAAGTCCTACCTAATATGCCTTCAAACTACAATGGAATTAAAGTAGAAATGCCTGACAAAATGACATTTGGGAAAATCCCCAAAATTTAAAAAGTGAAAATCTTCCATTTGAATAACGCATTAATCACAGAAGATATCTCAAGAGTAATTGAAATAACTTTATGATAAATTATTCTAAGAGATGAAGCTAAGGTCTTTGGTAAATTTTGAATTGATTTTGTGCAAGGTGAGAAATGTGAATCTAATTGGTGTGTGGGTGTCCGGTTTTGCCTGCACCGTTTCTTGGGTAAGATTTTTCTAGCATGGGACTAGAGAGATGGATCAGTGGTTCAAAACACGATTTATTTATAAATATTGACCTTGTCTCTACCACAGCCATATTTGTTACTATACTATTCACAATCGCCAGGAAATACAATGGTCTAGATATCCATCTGCATGAGAATGGATAAAGAAAGTGTAGTATTTTTACACAAAGGATTTTTATTTAGCTATGAAGGAAAATGAAATTATGACAGTTTTGTAAAGACAACACTGCACATTCTCTTTCATATATGTATCCTTGATTTCAATTTTTACACATGTGTATATTTGTGATACAGGTCATGAAACTAGCAAAGAATCGTAAGGAAAAAGAACTGAATTGGAAAATGATGTATGAAATACACAAAGCATCAATAAAAAAATTGTTTGAAGGTATAAGTAGTTTTACAAGATAAATTTTACACCTAATAATTAAAAAAAAAGAGGGGAGAGGGGATATGAAGGGTTATAGAATGCATGTGCAATGAAAAGGGAAAGGGGACAACTGAGGAGGGATTCACAGTGAGAATGGGGTAGGAGGACCATCCAAAGCAACGGGATGACTGAGGAGAGATGCACAGTGAGAATGGGGTAGGAGGACCATCCAAAGCACAGGGATGATGGAGGAGAGATGCACAGTGAGAATGGGGTAGGAGGACCATCCAAAGCACAGGGATGACTGAGGAGAGATGCACAGTGAGAATGGGGTAGGAGGACCATCCAAAGCACAGGGATGACTGAGGAGAGATGCACAGTGAGAATGGGGTAGGAGGACCATCCAAAGCACAGGGATGACTGAGGAGAGATGCACAGTGAGAATGGGGTAGGAGGACCATCCAAAGCACAGGGATGACTGAGGAGAGATGCACAGTGAGAATGGGGTAGGAGGACCATCCAAAGCACAGGGATGACGGAGGAGAGATGCACAGTGAGAATGGGGTAGGAGGACCATCCAAAGCACAGGGATGACTGAGGAGAGATGCACAGTGAGAATGGGGTAGGAGGACCATCCAAAGCACAGGGTTGACTGAGGAGAGATGCACAGTGAGAATGGGGTAGGAGGACCATCCAAAGCACAGGGACAACTGAGGAGGGATACACAGTGAGAATGGGGTAGGAAGACCAACCAAAGCAAAGTGTGTATGAAGGTGTGATAATGAAATCCATTATTTTACTGTAATTAAGAAAAACACGTATAAAAATTAAACAAAAGATCAGTTATAGGAAACAAATAAATTTTTGAAAAATTTGAAAACCTATATACACAGTTCCCCCAAACTGGAAGCAACCAAGCTGTCTTCCAATAGGTGAAGGAGTGGACGACAGTAAATCCATGCAATAAGATACCAGTCAGTAGTAAATGGAAGCATTATCAAGTCACAGATTGAAGCCAGATAAAACTTCAATTGTACTGCTGAGTGAAAGCAGACAACCTGCAAAACTACATATATATGATCATATATATATATAGCAGTCTGGAAAAATCAGACCTATACAGGCTGTGAGTATTGAATGCATGAGTTGCCGCTATAGGCTTGGGAAGCATGGTGTTCCTTAGGTGAAGCATGGAGAATGTCTAGACAGTGATACTAACTGTGTCTAACATTGTCATGAGGATGCATGACATTCTGCTGAAGCACGAAGGATTTTACAACATAAAGACTAAACTTTAATACATGCAAATTTTAAAAATCATTCAGGGGTTCAAAGGATCTTGGGATAGAATGTATATTATGACTAAAGAGCTAATTACATTATTAATATTTGAAACAATTTCACTGAAAAGAGGAGAGATGCTGATCTCAGCAACACTGGTTCTGTATTCTAGTTTATAAATTGTTTTCCATGAGGGTTTAGGTTGAGAATTGTTTTAAATAAATTCTTTCTTTATTCTTTTATTTTTATTGCCTTTTTGTCTATTTCATGCAGAACATCTCAATCAACTTTAACCATCTTTATGTTCCCTTCCTTACTGCCCCCCCATAGCCCTCCACTGGAATTCATATGTCCTGTCATTTGGGTTAAGGCCTATTGTGTCAAGTTACTGTCCCCAGTCATTCCTCAGTAGATATTTATTTACTGAGGTCTCATCAGCCTATCTAGAGAATTTTGAGACTAGTATGCATGTATATTGGAACCTAATAGGCTGAATTCATAGTATTGCATTATCGAAGCATGAATTTGTTTTTTAGCTTACCTAAGGTTAATATAGAAATATTTATAGTTAGCAAACCTGCATATTTTCTTGCATTGTCAACTTGAAAAGGCCACAAAACAGACATCTCAGTAGAAATGACAACCCCAGCTTAGGGGTCTTGATTTCTAATACCATCCTCTTATGGAGCCAGGGATCCTTGAGACCTAGTTTCCAAGGCTGGTACAGTAAATCATGCAAAATCCTGTAGTATCTTCTAATGCCCAAAAGAAAGACTTGCTAAAACAAAACTAAATTCTAAATACAATGATGGAGGAATAGTAAGGAATTCAGGAGCCAACTTAATAAGCTCCACTGGATAGATGTGAAAGAACTTGAGAAGAAAAAGATCTACAATTATAATCTGAAGTATATCTATGAGTTCATATTACCTAAATCAATGGAAGAATAAGGAGGAAAAAGAAATGAATCTCCCATGAGGAAGAATCCTAAATAATTTATGTAGATACTCTGATTTCAATCAAGAGGAACATAACTCTCCCTCCTTAAATGTTAGCTCTGTATAGTGATTATAGGGTGCACATTGATAAGCATTTGGGGGCAACTAACAATGGAAGAATTTGACCAGCACTACATGACCTAGGTAATCAGGATCAATACCAAGTCATGTCCGTGATTTGAGGTCCTCCTCCCCAGTCTGATCATAAGAAAAACATGAACAAAACTAAAGAGGAAATGGTATCTCTTTTCCTGTTTATTGCTATTATTAGTAAACATGACCTTGACATTCAAATGGAAATATTATGTGCTTGAAGATTTTTTTCACTTCTGCACCTCACTATACTCTGAAAGACATTTCAACATTTCTTCCTCATTTTGTACTATTAGCTATGTTACAAGAAGACATCGTATATATTATTAATACAATAAACTATATTGAATTTGGACAATAAAAGACCTGGGGATAGGGATAAAAACAATAAATGATTGTGAAAATTTTAAACATTTAAACTGTAAGATAAACATTTATGGTAAAGTGAATATGAGGAAGCTGTTCTAGAAAAATTAATAATGTTGGGTAGAAATAAACAATGTTATTGTCAAAATTACATGTGGAAAAATAAGCTTTGAAGAGTCACCTAGAAAGGGCCATAAGAATGTGGAGAAGGTTACAAACGAACGACAACAAAATTAGTGGCATGAATATTATGGAAGTAAGCAACCACTTTCTAGTTGGATTTAAAGTACATGTCATAGAATGAGCCCATTCCTGACACTGATATCAGAAACATGTGGACAGACAGATCAGAGACCATAGGGAAGGACTTAGTATTATTATTCTGCTGAATAGATATAATATTAAGGTGACTGCTAATGAGTGATACCCATAAATAAATGTATGGTTCAACTCACCAGAAAACATTCCTTATGCAGCAGATGGTAATTAACACATAAACTCACAATTGGCCAACATGCAAAGAACGAGAGGCTGCAGAATGATGATCCCTGAATAGGACACCTACATCAAAGTTCCTCCCAAAGCTCAGAGATCATTGCAGAAAAGGGAGTGGAAATATACTAAGAGCCAGGGATAGTGAATGATCACAAGGAATCAGAGTTTTCCAGACAGCTGGGCAGCTACACACATGAACTCACAGCAATGGTGACAGCATGCGCAAGTCCCATGTAAGCTCAAGCCAGACAAAATCCCAGCACAGAGATGGGGAGGTGGGTAAGAAGCCTCAACTTTACCTGAGGAACTTTTGGCAATTGATGGTTGCTAGGAAGATGAGAATCAGTCTCATTTAAGGGAGAAACTCTTAGTAGTTGGACCAGGCTCCAGTGGATGAACACACCCCAAAGGGTATTTGGGAATGAAATTTACTCTACTGGCCTTAATATTTATACAATATATTATATGAAATATACTATGTTACATGAAATTGGATGGAGAGTAGTGAGTGGGGCTTTAGATAGGGAAGGGATCTAAGTATAGTCAAAATATATTGTATGAAATTTGCAAAAAAAATTTTTAAGAGTCAGAAAAAGGGGGAAAATACAAAACGTCTTCTATTGTCTTCTGAAAATTAAATGCATAAATGGGAAAAGGAAATAAGCTAGACTTGATCTCCAAAACCAGACTATTACATTTTCTTTCAGACTTGTGTGAACTGCCAGAGACAGAAAGAATGTACACTCTTAAGGAAGAAAGACCCGGTTTTTAAATCCCAGTTCTGCCATGTAATGTGTGACCTTGGTTGATGCCAAATCTCTGTACTCTAATTGCCTCATTTGAATAATGAGGAAATAATGCATATTTCTGAGGCCTGTAGAAGAGGCAACGTGACATAGGATATTCTGGGACAAATGTTATTTTTATTTTTTTATTTTTTTTCCTGAAGCATTAGTATTAATTTTTATTGATTTTCAAAAATACATAGTAATGTAAAAATGCAATTTCAAAGAGTTTCCACTGTGGTAAAGCTTTTTCTAGGTCACAGCCTTGTTAATTTTTTTTAATTAGTTTTTATTGATGCTTTGTGCATTTCATACATTTTTTCCAATTCAGTTCAGGCTTATTTCCCTTTCCCTCCCCCCCCACCCCCAAATGTTATTTTTAATGGACCTCAGCCTCTGCAACACTGTGGGGTCACCAGGACCTGATCGTTAAGGTCCTTGAATGCATTTTCTCTCCATAATTTACAAACTTCCCAAGAAGAGGAAAAAAATGTACACATGTCTTCACTCTTAATAACTCTTCAGCTCAGACAGATGGCATCCTGAAGGAGGAGCCAGGAATTGGTTCTTGTTGCGACACCAGGGAGGGAATGGTACAAAGGTGGATAGAACAATTTCCTACAATGTCGATGCTTTTTTCTGAGTGGGCCTTCATTAAGCTGCTCCAAATCCTTCACTGATTTCCAGTCACCACAAAGAGCTTTAATCAGTAGTGTTCCTTACCTGGCAACTCTGAGGGAGGAAAAGAGTCCAGGCTGGTTTGCTATCTCCCATAACCTTTTTAAAAAATGTATGTCAGGCACTATCCTTTTCATAAATTGGTTTGAATTATTCAGTCTTCCTATTAAAATAAACCCCCAATTTTTGGCCTTTGAGCACTGCATAATTTGTCCAAAGCGTTTGCTTTTCTTCCAACTTTAATTGGTTCCATTCTTCTCTGACCTCCAACCACAACCATTTTCTTTCTGTTCCAAGAACACTAAGCTTGTCTTGCCTTGGGGTCTTTTCACAAGCTCTCACTTCTAAAAAGCACTTTCCTTCCCTCTTTGCATTGCTAAGGCCTATTTTTTTCTTCAAGTGTTATCTTCTGAGACTCCTTGGGAAAGTTGTGGCAACCTTTCAGACTAGATTAGCCCTATTGTTGCATACATCAAAGTGCCCTGCAATTTTCCTTCCTGTCACTTTTCTAGCCATAAATATATAGTTTTCTTTGTGAAGTTACTTACTCACTCGGTGTCACTCACCTCTATAAACTGGCAAGAGCACTCGAGTATAATAAAGCACTCATTGTAACCAGTTTCTAGAATATCAAGATATAAAACTATTTTTGTTTCTTTGATAAGTAAATGAAGCCTCCAATTTGTTTCTTTGCCTTATCGACAAAATATCCAACAAAAACAATTAAAGGAACAAAAGATTAATTTTTGTCTGGTTTTATGTGGAGTTCAATCTATCAGAGCTGGGGAAGCACGGCAGGGTGGCTCTACCTTTGGTGGCTGAAGTGTGAGATAGTATGTGTTCACATGGCTTAGATCAGGAAGCTGGAACCAAGGGCAATGGAAACAAAGGTCCTCTGATAGTGGCTTCTGCCAGCCAGGCCCACCCTCCTAATCTCACAAGTACACATGGAAAGTTGCACATGATCATAGTTGAGTGAAGACAATGCTATTAGTCACTTCCATGCCTCTCAGTGTGACTTTCACCTCCTGAAGGGCTGAAAGAAATGAATTCTTGATGCGCCTCTCCCTCCTCACCCTGTCCTTCAACAGACTCCAAACCAACTTCCTCATAGTTCTTCACTAGGCCAAACATGCCCTCACAGCCAGCCCTCAGAAAAATCTCCTTCCTACATTACTCACTCCCATACCAGTGAGGAAAAGTGCACCCATCATCAGCCATGTCCTCTCAGGTATTTTTAGCCTTCAAAATATTGTCACAAGCTGAGGACCAAGTTTTCAAAGCGTGAGCTTATGACAGCATTTCAGATTCAAACCATGATACACTTTCTTGCCCTTTTAGGCCTACGGAAATGCTGCACAAGGAATTATTCTCTGGACTTAATACTTACACATTGGTCTACCCCCTCTCCAGGGCATCTTTCAAACCCAGGGCTGATAGAGGCAGCACATCAGTACAAGAAGAGCAAAGCTTTCCTCTTTCTGTTTGTCCGCCTCAATCATTTCCTGTCACCTTAAGATAGCCAACAGGTTACCTTATGAAGAAGAATCTGCATTTCAAAAACTGAACACTCCCTCTTACTAAGTGCTGAGCTTCCTCCATCCAGAGTCTCTTTAATTTTCAAGCAGAGCATAAACATATAATGGAATTGCCTGCATCTCTTGACATGTGCAAAAAGGAAGCTTCTCCACAACCCTCAAGTAATAATGTAAGTACTGAGTCTCCCTATCTCTGTCTCATTCTTTTTTCTCATTCCTTCATTCACTGAAATGTATTGAATAACTATCATGTGGGTAGTTTGTGCTAGCCTGGCAGTAATAGAAAGATTAATAACATTTGATCCTCATCTTCATGCATATTTAATTGATGCGAGTTCAACAATTATCCAATTTTGCCCAAACTCTATCTACAAATTACATGGTATTTTAGGACTTAGTAAAAGTAAAAATGTCTATATTAAACAACATTGGTTTAAAGGTTTTGAAAAAAATGGTGATGCATCTGAGTTAATTGGTAATATAAATTGTTGTTGTTCATATTTGTTTTACTTAAAATCTGTATGACAATAACTTTGGGATTAACATATACAAATGTTCTCTATAATCTTTGTGTTATACAGTATCATCTTGTAAAATTCTCTTTTACCTGTAGGATAATTTCACCTAAGGAATTAAGTTTGCTTCCCAAATTAACAACATACAGTCACCCAAAAAACCTGGATAAATTTAATGACATTTACACCTTGATCCTGCTATAGGTATGTGAATACAAATGCCTTTTTGAGATTCATGGGTCAAAAAATAAAAACCTAGAATTTTAAAAAGGGGGTTACAGTTATATAAATCAAACTTTTTGTAAAAAATTTTCAATTTAATCTTAAAACATAACTATGGGAAAAGGATTTGATGTTCCCACAGGTCAAAACGTCACCAACTTAAAGCTAAGGAAGAAAAATACAGCCTTGCATTGGGTAGGATTACTGAGAAATACCAGCAGAGAAGTTGCCCATTCTAAGCATTAAAAGGAGGAAAAAAAAAAACTCAGACTTGCTACAGGCATCAAAACATCTCTGTGGATCCTATTTGTAACAACTGTTTATAAAGAGGTCTTATGAACCTTACCTTCTAGGTGCCACACAAGTTAAATATGAGAGACTTTCTTTTTTTTTTTTTAATTAGTTTTTATGATGCTTTGTGCATTTCATAACTTTTTTTCCAATTCAGTTCAGGCTTATTCCTTTCCTCCCCCCCCACCCCTCCCCCACCCTGCCAGATCATGCATTCTGCCATAACTGTCCTCATCTTTCTCTCAGTTTTTTTTTTTTTTCAATTTAGCTATAAGTGATACTCCATGAGTAAGCATCCTTCATGCAAACCTATCTGCAGGCTGTTTGCCCAAACACCTACAGCCCCACCATCCAGTGGGGGGGTGACAGGTTGTTTGTTCAATCAAGTTTGATCAAATGAGTGTCCAACTACAGTTGCTGTAGTTTCATGCATCCACCCAATCGCAGCCCTTACATTCTACCGCCACCCTCTTCCGCAGGTTGTTCCCTAGGCTTAGAAAAGGGCACAGGTGGATGAGAGTGAAAAAGTCAACTCTCTCTGGAGCTGTTGACTTGGACTCTGGTCAATTCTGGCTGTTTCCTTCATGGGCTGACAGTTTGTCCAGGATAACCTTTCGATCTTGCCTGGCGCGTTATGGCATCTCCATATGAGAGACTTCTTACCCCTTTTCATAGAACAAAGAAAAATATGAGGTATTGAAGTCATCCTCTAACTGTAATTAAAGCTGACTGTTATAGAAGTAACTCTTGTAAACCAGTAAAAAACTGTTTTTATTTATTGACTAATAGAGATGAAATGTGAAAAGGACTATTCTCTATTCAGAATCAAATGTAATACTAGAGTCTTTAAGCTGTGCATTTAAGCAAAATATATTAATACAGGAGAGCTCTGATATCAGCAATGGATTATTCTGCCAAGGAGATGTTGGCCAGGGGATCCAAGCCCCCCCCAAAAGGTAAATGCTTCTTGCCTGTAAACTGGGATACCTGAAAGAAGAGAGGCAGTAAGGCCTCTTGTCGAAGACTGATGTAAAGCATGGGAAAGATGTATGAGACCACACTTCCAGTGTACAGTTGATCTCTGGTATACCAGAAAGTGCTACCAAAGGCCACTAAGACAATAACGCAAATATTGGTCTCTTGAATCAAACAAGATCCTCTGTCAGAATCAGCTACACCTCACCTGCCTGGAAATACTGTGCAGCATTTGCAGCCATATGTCTGTATATCCCAAATCTAATTGCTATTAGCTCTCTCCTTGGAGAATAACTCACGGTTGATGCCACAGCTTACATCCTCTATATTGGTTAGGAGTGTTATAAGCCACAGTAAGACCTCTTGTCATACTTTTAACAGAAAAAATCACTAATTATAGGACTAGCATACCATCCCAACATCTGTTATACCGTACTATAATAATTAGATACTGTTAAATATCTATCATCATCTATCTATATTATTTAGTCTAGCTAGATAGATTAGATAGATAGATCGATAGCTAGATAGATTATTGCTGTGCTTCATAGTGGATTGAAAGGTAATTTCCTTTCTTTTTTTTTTTTTGAAAGGTTATTTCTGAACAAACTGTCAGCCATGAAACGAAACAGCTAGAAATGGTCAGAGCACCAAAAGGACATCTCCAGAGCAAAGAGCTGTTTTGCTCTTCGCCACGTGGCCCTTTTCTACAGCCTATGGAAACAACTGCTGGAAAGAGGTGGGCATGGTCAGAATTGTAAGGTGTGATTGGGGTGAATTGATACTACAGCCAATTAGACTGACACTTATTTGATCATACATGTACATACAAGCCCTCCAGCTGGGATGGTGGGACCTTGGGCTGTGTGAGTTTGGGTCAGACTGCTTGCAAATTGGTTTTACATGAAGGTATGCTTATACTCATAAACTTATACTTAGGTTAAAAAAAAATAAATAAAAAGATATAATAAATGTAAAAAAATAAAGAAAAAGTCTGTCCGCATGAGAGGATTACTTTCAATAAACTATTGGACATACATTGTTGATTATTAATGAATTCAACAAGCATTTATCGAGGGGTAACTAGATGTCAGGAGGTGTGGCAAATGGGGAAACCGATGAAAAGAAATGTTCTTTTTATTCAAATTACAATATAAAGGCAACACATTTATAAGCAATTATTGCTCGAATACATGGCTGGTGTCTTAGAGAAGTGAGAAACAATTGTCTCATATAATTACTTTTGTAACTCAGCTAATAAAGGTAATATTTATTCTCAAGAATATTTTGCTGTTGGTCCCTTTAATAAAAGCAGGCGACAACTCCTCACCATTACCCAAGCAAAGAGAATACAACATAAAGAGGAAATAATGATGAAAGAAGACAAAAGGGACTACAAAATACAAAGAAAGAAATGTCAAAAGGATAAAAGGTTAGAGGAAAAGCACACTTAAACTTTTAATAAGGTCAAATGGGAACCAATTAAGAACAATAATACTTTCTCAATTCAGTCTACACTGAAGAGCCGACGGGACCTTGCCCTGTACTGATTTAACTTCTTTCCTCCAGGCAATACTTAATTTCAACTACCCTAGATAATGACTGTGATTTTCCCGCCTATAACTCCTGGGTTACATGAAATACCTTTATCTTTGCCAATTTTTTTAATCTCAGCAGAAGAAATAAACAATGTAGTCGATTGCCTCTTCTAGGCACCTCAGAGACAGAATCTAGTATAAAATTCAGCCATGCACAGAAAGACTTTGCTTCTGGCTGTGACCAAATACCTGACTAGAAGCAACGTAAGGAAAGAAGGGTTTCTTTGGGCCTGTGGTTGAAGAGTCCATCATGGAAGCAGGGAGTTAAGGAAGCTCATCACATTGCGTCAGCAGTCCAGAGCAGAGAGAGGACAGGAAGTGGGGTCTGCTTATTCTTAGGCCTACCTCCAATGACCCTACTTTCTCTATTTAAACCCCACATCAAAGCATGTCCCCAGTTGGGAACCAAGTGAGGGAACAAATAAGCCTATGCAGGACATTTTACATTCAGAGCACAACATGCATCAAGAATACATGGAGATCAGCTCTTATTCTTATTTTATTTTATTTTTTTTTTTAATTTTTTTATTTCTGTATGTGTATGAATGGTACTGTCTGCACGCAAGTTTGTGCCCCCGGTCGTGCAATGCGAGGGTGAGGTCAGAAGACGGTCTCGGATTCCCTGGCAACCTGCGTAGTTCTCACTGGAATTGGAGTTTCAGACGGTTCTCGGCCGCGTCATGTGGGTGCCTGGGGATCGCACCGGGTCCTCTGTAAGAGGTACGCGCTTTAAAGTCTAGGCTATCTCCAGCCACCCCTATATTCTATTTTTAATTTATTATCCGGTATTCTAGTATATTATTTGAGTAATATTTTGCATCTTTGAACTGGTAAGCTCTGATGGCCTGGTACTATCTTGTGTAGCCCAGACTGGGCTTTGAATTACTGACAGCAAATCTCCTCCTCAATCTCACCAAAGTCCACTTATTTTTTATTTTAATTAATTTATTTATTATGGCTTTTTGAGGTATATTAATTTATTTTGATCTTGCTGTATAGCTCTAGATGGCCTGGTACTCTCTGTGTAGCCCAGACTGGCTTTGAATTACTGACAGCAAATCTCCTCCCTCAATCTCACCCAAGTCCCTTAATTTTTATTATGGAACATTGAGAAGGACAGAATATAATCACCAAAAACATAAGTATATTAACCTACCTTTGATATTCTGGTTGAATGACATGTAGTGAGTATTTGAATTTCTTTGCGTTAATTTTTATTATTATTTATTATCTCTTTATTTTTATTTATGATATGATTGTACTCAGGTTGCATGCAGTCTTGTACCGCATGTCCCGTGCGTGCCAACGGAGGTCAGAACAGGGTCGTCGATTCCCCTGGAACGGAGTTCTCTGGATTGGAGTTACAGACTAGTTTCAGCTTGCCTTGTGGGTGCTGGGGGATTGAACCACGGTCCTCCGCAAGAACAGCACGCTGTCTTAACACTAGAGTTATCTCTCCAGCCCCATGTGTTCAATTTTTAAATAAAATGACTGATATTTTAATCTTCCACAGAGTTGATAGCTTTCGTGTAGCTTATGAATGTTTGTGTGCATTGTGAGTGTGTATATGTGTTCTGATAATTGTATTTGATTTTATAAGATAAAATAGCAGTTGTGCATAACATGATGGTCTACCCCAGATTCTCCCACAGGGCACAGCCCCACATCCCTAACTCTTTAATATCAAGGGACTTTTGTGAATGGAGAACATTCATTAAATGTACTTTTCGGGTACTGAATTTATTAAATTGTTGCCTTTAAATTAAATTTTCTTTGTTTTGAAATTATTATAAAGTTAAATATTCTTATTTTATTTTATTTATTTATTTATTTGTCTACATAAATTTATTTATTTATTTATTTTTAAAACAAATCTAGACCGTGTCCATTCATTCCCCCACCCCGCCAGAGCTCATGCATCTTGCCAAACTGCTTTCCATATCTCTAGTCTTTCTCAATACTTTTCTCATGAGGGAGTTACTTTTCGAGCAGAAGTTCACTGTTCAGTCAGTTCTTGGATGCAGTCTTTTCTGTTTGTGTTGTTGTTTTCCAAAAAATCGCGTTAATGCCCAACTGCTTTGTACAAAAGCTCAGGGGGCCCTACACAAGAAATGTTACCAATGTGGTAATTGGCACTAGCCTCCACAGATGAGGGATACCATTACGTCGTTTGTTTTTCTGGGACTGTGTTATCACTCAGCAATGAATGTCCTCTTAGACTCCGCATTTTCCTGCAAAGCTCGTGGATTCGTCTTTCTTTACTGCTGCATAGAACTCCATTGTGTAGGATGTCCACCATTTTCTCTATCCACTCGTCAGTTGAGGGGCATTTAGGTTGGTTCCAGCTCACTTGCTATTGTGAAAGAAGAGCTGCCATAAACATGGGCGTGCATTGTATCTCTGTGGTGGTGGTTCTTGAGGGTAATGCCTCAGGAGTGGTATGGTGGGTCGGGTGGCAAGTTAACTTCAAGTTCCAAGGGTTCTCCACACTGCTTCCATAGTGGCATACGAGTTTACATTCCCACCAGCAGTGGAGAGTTTCCCTTTCCCAACAACCTCTCCAGCACTGGTTATCCATTATTTTCTTGTCCTAGCCAGTCTTATTGGGTAGATAATATCTAAAGTGGTTTTCATTTTGCATTTCCTTAATGATTAGTGAATGTTGACCGTTCTTAAGGTGTTTCTCGACATCTCTAATGTCCTCGCTTGTGACAGTCTCTGTTCAGTTCTTGCTCCATGTATTGAGTTTGTCATTTGTTTTCTTTTCTTCTTTGTTTTTGAGTCCATTTTAATATTCTGGAAATACAATGCTTATCAGATGTATCTGCAGTGAAAGGTTTCCCCCACTCTGTGGGATTCTCGTCACTTCCTTGATTGTTTCTTTTTATGTTACAGAAGCTATTTGAGTTTGATGAGGTCCCACTTGGTCAATTTGGTCGACTTAATCTTGTGCAGCTGCTCGTCTGATTTAGGAAAGTCTTTCTCCTACACCTATGTCTGTAGTCCTGCTGCCACTTTTTCTTCTATCATCTTCAGATTTGGGGCTTCACGTTGAGGCTTTAATCCATCTGGAGTTGACTTTTGTACAGGTGAGAGGTGGGGTTTAATTTCATTCTCTACAAGTGGTGATCCAGTTTGCCAACACAACTTGCTGAAGATGCTTTTCTCCATTGTGGTTTCCTTGGCCCCTTGTCAAATATGAGATGGCTAAAATTGTATGTGCTCAGATTTGGATCTTCGGTTTTGTTCCATTGGTCAACAGGTCTGTTTTTGTGCCAGTACCAGGCTGTTTTTATGACTATAGCCCTGTAGTATAGTTTAAAATCTGGTATAGAGATCCCTCCTGTGTAGCTCTTCTCACTCAGGGTTGATTTGGCTATTCGGGGTCTTTTGTTTTTCCAAATGAATTTAAGAATTTTATTTATTTTATTTATTTTTGTATGTGTATGAGTGTACTGTCTGCATGTAGGTCTGTGCACCCGTGTCATGCAATGCCGCGGAGGTCAGAAGAGGGTCTCGGATTCTCCTGGAACTGGAGTTCTCCTGGAATTGGAGTTACAGATGGTTCTTAGCCACCGTGTGGGTGCTGGGGATCGAACCCGGGTCCTCTGCAGGAGCAGTCGGTGCTCTTAACCACTAGGCTATCTCTCTAGCCCCAAAGTTAAATATTCTTAAACAATTTAGAGTAGACTTATCAATTCCCTTAAATATCTCTAACATCTTAATTAGTAAGAAAATACAGATACAAATATAATGTTCTTAAAATATACTACTGTAGTTTATTATAGAATATTAATGACATGTGCTTAATTTCCTATTTTTATAAATCCTTACATTTTGTCTATTTTGTCAAGTTACAGTAGTACTAACGTTGTTACTATCTGAGAACAACAGCATTATTATCAAGCCAGAGAGATAAAGAACTCAATCTCAGAAGCTCAAGGTTATAGAATCTAGGCTAACAAACAATTTATCATGAGATTTGATTATTATCTCAAGATGATGTTAGAAGATAATACAGACATTTACAGTCATAATTAAATTAAAATAAGAATTTTTTTTGGTCTTTTTGAGACAGGGTTTCCAGCTGTCCTTGTAGACCAAGCTGACCTTGAACTCACAAAGATCCACCTGCCTCTGCCTCCCGAGGGCTCGGATTAAAGGCATGCACCACCATGTCCTGTGAGCCTGTCAAGAATTGTATAATTATGACTCTTATTGGATTTTAGCTCTTTAAATATCCTGTGTCTACTCCTCACATATTTTACCTAAAGGTTCAGTTGGTGGTTGGTCAGTGACACATGTCCTATGGCAATATTACAATGTATACATCTGTGGTGACACCTCATTCGCAATGAGCACACTTGAAATCCAAGAGTCCAACTCTACCTTTAAACCCTAAAAACCACAACAATGACCAGCATAACAAAGTATAGCAGTACAGCAAAGCAGTACAGCAGGCTTTACAGCTGCTACTGGACTACTGATTGATATTCCTCCTTAAGAGCTTGCACAGTGTCCTATGATACCAAAGAGCAAGTCTTCAGGGACGAGACTTCCAGGACAGTTCCAAGCCCATTCCTCCAAGTTTTGTGGTCAAAGTATGTCCTATCTTCAGCAATAGAGAGTTACCTTTGAGTTCTGGGAGGAAATCAAGGGCTCTGCCAATAGTGCTGTTATTCTGGAAGTCTCTTGGGATTACTCTGACAAAAAACTTGAAGGTAGAGTCTCAGGTCTGGGACAGTCTTTCTAGTTATGTAATCTATTTTTTTTTTTCTGTATGTGTATGAATGTACTGTCTGCATGCAGGTCTGTGCACCCGTGTTGTGCAATGCCGCGGAGGTCAGAAGAGGGTCTCGGATTCCCCTGGAACTGGAGTTCTCCTGGAATTTGAGTTACAGACGGTTCTCGGCCGCCATGTGGGTGCTGGGGATCAAACCGGGGTCTTCTACAAGAGCGTCGGTGCTCTTAACCACTAGGCTGTCTCTCCATAGCTATACACATGCACTCATATACATATATCGTATGTGTACTTTTAGTAGGCTTTTGAACTAATACCGTTCCCTCTGAATTTCATACCACCTAAGCACTGTATTTTTCTAGTCTCTCCCTGTGTAACCCTCCCTCTCTCATACTCCTTCCTCCCCTTTATCCCTGTGGTTTCTTGTATAACCCTCTGTCCTCTCCTAGTTCAATACCCCATTTTTCCTATTCCCCCTTGATAATACCTGTTTCCTACTATCCCCCTCTCTTGAACTCCAGCTTTCCTTTTACCCCCACGGTTCCTTTCCATTTTTCTGGTTTCTGTGTGTACTATCATCCTGCACAAAAGTGAAACCTAAATGGATTAAAGATCTCAATGTGAAACCTGAAATGCTAAAACTGTTATAAGAAAATATATATCTCTATGAGATATAGGTTTAGGAAAGGACATTCTAAATCAGACATCAGTTGCTCAGGAATTAAGGTCAACAATTGACAAGTGGGACCTCATTAAATTAAAATGCTTCTGTATAGAAAATTAAACATCAATTGATTGAAAAAGAAACCCACAGAGTGGGAGAAAATTTTTACCAGCTATACATTTGACAGAGGATTAATATCCAATATACATAAAGAACTCAAAAATGGAAAAAGAAAGAAAACAAATAATTGAGTTAAAAAATGGATCTGAACAGAGAGCTCTCCAAAGAAGAAATGAAATCAAAATGGCTAAGAAACACCAGCATCCACATGGTGGTTGAGAACCATCTTTAGCTCCAGTTCCAGGGGAATATGATGCCCTCTTCTGACCTCCCTGGCATTGCACAACATGGGTGCAGAAACCTGCATACAGACAGTGCATTCATATACATAAAAATTAACTAATAAATTAATTAAATTTTAAAAAGTACCACATCGGCCAGTTATATCACTCCTTGGCATAAACCCAAAAAACTCATCCTATTACAGAGATACAGATGTGCTTATTGCTGATCTTTTCACAATAGCTAAGAAATGGAAACAACCTAAACTTCATCTGAAGAATGGATAATGAAAATGTGATATATTTACACACTGAAATTCTATTCAGTGGTTAAGAAAAATGAAGTCATGGATCATGCAGATATCTGGATGGAACTAGAAACTGTTACACTAAGTCAAGTAACAGATTCAGAAGAACAAGCAATATCTGTTCTCTGTCATCTGCAGATCTTAGCTTCAAATCCTTAGGTGCAAGTACATCCTGATGTAACCATAAGAGCTAGGAAGAAACAATGTGTTTTGATCATATTGAGAGCCCTCCCTACTCTCCTCTAAGATCCACTCACACACTTCCCTAAGAAACCCCATTTCATTCCATCTATTATTTCTTAAGGAACTATTGAGTCTAATATTCCCCAAATAGTCAAGTATGCATCCATCTCCTGACCAGGAGTTTTAGTTGGTTTGGTGCATGCTGTTATAAACACTGTATGTTCATATGTACAGCTTTCCTGTTATATCCTGAAAACATGGTTTCCTTTTATTCATCCATCACCTCTTGTTCTTTATTTTATTTTATTTATTTTTGTATGTGTAGGAATGTACTGTCTGCATGTGGGGCTTACATTCTTTTTGAACCCTCTTCTGCAATAATCCCCAAGCCTTAGGAGGCTATCTGTGATATAGATATCTCATTTATGGCTGAATACTCCATAATCTCTTATTCTCTACATGTTCACTAGTTGTAGGTCTCTGGTAATTGCCATTTTCTGCAAGAAGAGACTTCTCTGTCCTGTACTGAGGGATACACTAATCTATGGATATAACAATAACTCATTAGGAGCTGGTTTAATACTATGCATTCTTAGCAACATAATAGCAGTAGGTTCTCTCCTACAGTCTGTGACTGCATCTACTCATAGGTTCTTGGTCCTGATAACAGTACCAGATATGGAATCGTGTGTAGTGGGCCTTAAATCCAATCAGAATGTGGTTAGTTACATTTGTGACACTATTGAACCAGAATGTATAAGTTGTCAGGCCAGTCATTATTGTAGCTCACAGCTAGGTAAGACTGATTGATTATGTTTCTGTTTCAGTAGCAAAATAGCATATTCCAGCACTACAAAAGCAAGCCAATAGACATGAAGCTTCCAGGTCAGTAATAGCTTGATTTCTCTGTGTTCTGTGACTTAAGTTTGTGGTGTCTTCACCAATAGAGTCTTACCTATTAGTCTTTCCATGACTAAGACCAATGGCAACTGCCAGTGTTGTTTGAGCATCTGTGTGACTCTGTACCCCCATTAACAACTCCAAAAGTCCACTTCTGCAATTGTGCTTTTTAATTTTTAGCCTGTGGCATCTGGAAGGGGCATTGCCACCTAATTATAGGATGATTCCAATTCTTTTTGTATATGTCTATATTTTAATATGTTTCTATAGGAAAAGGTTTCTATGTGACTGCTTCAAAGTGTTAATTATCCCTCCCTATACTCCTTCCTCTCCCATTTCCCCTCCCATTTACCCCCTCCTATTCCATTATTCCCCTCTCCTTTACATCACTGCATTCTATCTCCCCTCCCATGAAGTGCCTCCAATAATGGCCCCTTACTAGTTCCCTGACCTCTATGGATTTTCCAACTGAAAGACACATATCTAAGTAGCATCAGCATATGAAAGGATACATGTAACAATTGTCTTTCTGGGTATGGGTTACCTTACTTGGAATAATTATTACCAGTTCCATCCAGTTACCTGTGAATTTCATAATTGCATTTTTCTTAACCATACTACATTTTCATTATCCATTCATCCATTGATTGGTATCTAGGTTGTTTCTATCCCTTGGTTATGGTGACTAGAGCAACAATGAACATGGATGAACATGTGTCTTTGTTGTGCAATATGGAATCATTTGGGTATATGCTCAGAGGAGTATGAATGAATCATATTGTAGATCTATTCTTTGATTTTCAAGGAATCTTCACACTGATTTCCACAGTGTCTCCACCAGTTTGTCAGACCTGTTTTATTGGCAAAACTCTTGAAAGAACTGTATTTCTTTTTAGACTCAGGTGTTTTCATTAATTTTCTTAATTACTGCTGTATACCACTTAAAGAGTAGTATATTTAATATTATGTACTAACATACACATAAAATGTACTTTATAATACTATGGATGGTTTATTATCTACAAAGTTGTGACTTTTTTTTACTTTGTGATTATATTAAAGTGATACAACTCCAATAGAAACCAAACATTAAGTCTTTGATTTTTTTTTTTTTTTTGGTCTTTTTGAGACAGGATTTCCCTTTAGTCTCAGCTGGCCTAGACCTCGCTATGTAGACTAGGCTGGCCTTGAACTCACAGAGATCTGCCTGCCTCTGCCTCCCAAGTGCTGGAATTACAGGCATGTGCCACCAGGCCCAGCTAGTCTTTGATTTTAATCATTTCCTAGGTAGTGATATAATACTGTCTCTTAATGCTGAGCAATAGCAGTGAACCCCAGCTCCCACGATTTCAAGAGAAAACAATTAATACTCTGTGAGGTACTATGTTGCTACTGTGTTTTATATCTTCTCATTCCACCATGTCTACAAAATTTCCATCTGTCTTCTGCTTCTGTTTTTTTTTTCTTCCTATTAGAAAAGGAAGGCAATTATTCTTGAGAAGAAAATTCAAGATAATGTCCCAGAAGGAAGGAGACAAGCCAGGAATAAACATTACACCTAAGTCAGGTCTTGTATAAATAATCAATACTCTTGACTACCTAGATGAATATGAAGTGACTCCGTGGTGCAGTGAAATCATCAGCATCAGCTAGGCCTGCTACCATCATGAAGTAGAGTTGGGCTAGTTGACAGCACGTCAAAATTATTTGCCATAAAAATATAAGATCATATACAGAGTTGCATACTGTTTAGCCTATTGATGATCTAGGCTGAAGAAGTCCTTGCAGCATGCTAATATATATGTGTCATATATACATATATATATGAAAATTTTTACAAATAATCATGTCAAAGACATCATAATTTACATAATATGAAGGTCAGCAGTAAGACAGCAAGTTCCAGTATTGAAGATGCCAAAGTTTTTAAGGAATGGATGAATAGGATGAATAGGATAATTGTGGATGAAAAATAGCTGTCAGGGGGCTGGAGAGACAGCCTAGTGGTTAAGAGCGCCGAACGCTCTTACAGAGGACCCGGGCTCGATCCCCAGCACCCACATGGTGGCCGAGAACCGTTTGAAACTCCAATTCCAGCAGAACTCCAGTTCCAGGGGAATCCGAGACCCTCTTCTGACCTCTGCGGCATTGCATGACACGGGTGCACAGACCTGCATGCAGACAGTACATTCATACACATACAGAAATAAATAAAATTTAAAAAAAAAGAAAAATAGCTGTCAGAACAATGTTGAGTGTTGAAGTCACCTTGTTCTAAAAACATGCCAGACCATATATGCATTCATCAAGAGCCCACAACAATACCAAAATGCAAGGCATTAAAGATCACTCAGTGTTGCTTTTGAGTGGAAATGTGGCAGTGCCCAAATTAATGCCTTTCCTAATCCACCACTCAGAGAACCATAGAGCATTCAATAAAGCGATCCACCATGCCCTCCCCCTTTCTTATTGCCATAACAAGAAAGCCTAGATGATGTCAGAGTTGTCTGGTTTCTGAACTATTTTATTCCACGGGCAAGAACATATTGTAGGCTAAACAACATCCTGTTCAAAACTTCTTCTGCTAGTAGACAATACTCCAGGGCATTCACAGCCTGTTTGCAGCACACAATTTGAGGTAAAGTTTGTGTATTTGCTGCTGAACACAACCACTCATTTGACCAATGGATCAAAGTGCAATAGCTGCATTCAAAGGAACAATTTACATATGCTATTTATTGAATGTTTGTGCAGTGTTAAGACAATTGGTTGCTGTCCAAAGCTCTGAGAGTTCTGGAAAGGTTTTAGCATACTAAATGAGATGCAGAGCATCATTGCAATGTGGGAAGTCATGCAGAAATGCATGAATAGCGTTTGGAAGAAAGCTTTGCAGACATATGTGAATACATCCAAAACCTTGAACAAAGATTATTCTGATGATGGAATAGTAAATAGCAGCATGCTAATGGTTGGGAGACAGAATTGAACATTGATAAGGGGAATAATCCTGACCTGGCTGTCATAGAGGTGAGCAGATTTCTAGTGAAGCATTGATTAAACAAAAGGAAGAAACAAGTTAAGAATCTGAGGCAGAATAATGAGTTAAACCCAAGACAAGAAAGTTCAAAACATAAGCAAGTTGTATTTGTTTCCATCGATAACAGTGTATGGATGTTAGGAGACATGCATGCTGGTTCTGAGAAAGCCATAAGAGCTCACAAGTACCTACAGTATGCTCTTGCTTGCTGTAGAGAAATATGCAATGAAACGAACAAACTGGACAGTCAAAACTTGATATATTTCTAAAGTATACCAAGCTCACTGAAAAATTAGTCAGTGTCAATGTCCCAGGGACTTCTACCAGCTATTCTCAAGCCTCATCAGAAGAGATGTCAATAAGGCATCTGCAACTTTGAGCAGTCCGGTCCTACAAATGTTCCTCAGGCCCAGGTACCTTTTGCTATGTGCATGAAGGAGGAATATCCATACAAACATTTTGGTTTTCATGTAAAATACAGTATTCAGTAAGTTATCATAGATATTCAACACATTTTTATCTCATGGTCTTTGCATTAGATGATTTGTCCATTGCAGTCTAATCTAAGTGTATATTCTGGACATGCTTAAAACGAACAAAACTAATAAGTAAACTCTGATCTTCAGTAGACTGCATATCTCAAAAGCATTTTTAACTTTTTTTGTATTTTTGAGACAGGGTCTCCCTGTAGCCCCAGCTGGCCTGAAACTCTGTAGACCAGGCTGGCCTCCGACTCACAGAAGTTCACCTGCCTCTGCCTCCCTATTGCTGTTATTAAAGGTATGAGCCACCACGCCCAGCTGCACTTTGAACTCCATTTATCTTATAAATTTTATATCTTCAGCTTCTAATTAGTTTCTTGGACACAGACCCACTACAAATTGAAGAGTATCACTATACATTATATGTAGAATACCCAGGATCTTCTTCAGGATTTTACATAGACAGTGTTGTTAGGTTGGCTGTTCACTACTCTGCTTTATCACATTATATAAATATATTATTTTTTATAATTTTATTGACTTTTTCTGTATTTCAAACAAAACATCTCAGTCTTAATAATCATTATCCCCACTTTCCCACTGGCACCCCCCCATGACCCCCTCTCCCACCCCATAGTCATAGATTCTATCATTTGTGTTAAGGCTTATCATGTCAAGTTAGTGTCCTCAGAAGTTCCTCAGTCAGCCTAAGTAGATGATCACCTCTTCCTTACCCAGCAGTAATCAGCTGCCAATAATTCAACTAACGTTGGGGCTTGTTGCCTATTTCCACAGTTCTATTCTGGGGCTTTGTCTTCTTGAGTTTGCATAATGCTGATCCTACTGCTGGGTAATTCTCCACATCTCAGTATTCTTACCAGTTACGTGGTAAAGGGTCTTCAGAGTTATAGTGACCACTGCATAAATTAATGAATGCAAAATGGCTCAGTGAGTAAAGATATTTTCCACCAAACCTAAAAGTCTGAGTTCAATTCCTGAAACCCACATGATAGAGGGAAAGAATCAACTCTCACAAGTTTTCCTCTGACCTCTACATATATGCAGTGGCCCACATGAATTCATGCAGACATATGCATAAACACACACCAAATAATAAATAAATAAATAAATAAATAAATAAATAAATAAATAAATAAAATGTGTTCAAAAGGAGATTAAAGAGAACACTTAGTATGGTAAAAAAAAATCTGCTTAATGAGTATTACCCACTATCACCACCACTACCATCATCATCACCATGATGAAGTCTTATCTAACATCAAGTGTTTAGAGGGAAGAGCATCATTACTGATTATGGATTAAATCAATCCACAGATACTCAGAGTTCTCACACATCTACTGGAAAGTACTCCAACTTCAATGAGTTCCATAATATGAAGTGGTTACTTGTTATTCACTGAAACAGGAAAGTCAGCCTGCTGCAACTAGTTTATTCTCACTTGAGCTACATAAAGGCAATTTATGAAAAGAAGTTTATTCCAGACTCATTTGTCAGTCTACAAGTATCATCCTCTCAAGTCTATGTCTGTTCAGTATGCAAATGGTTAGTGTGCTTTTTTATAATTGAAATGTAGTGGGGTCATTTCTTTTTATGTCTCTTCATTTTGCTAGTGTTCGTTTCAAATGTACTTCATGTTTCTATGAGCCTCTACTTTTTAAATAAAGGAGAATATGAAATGTGCTATTCTACTTTTTAGGACCATGCCTCTTCCCTTGGTATCCTGTACCCAATGGTAATCAGCACAAGACTATACAGATCCAGAGTCCTTATCCCAACTTAGGACAACTCAACAAAGCACTTGACTTCTAGTTTTTTATTGTGTTCATAGGGAAGGCAGAGAAACTGCTTTTGTCCTAGACTAAGAATCAGAATACTAAGCCGGGTGTAGTGGTGCACAACTTTAAATCTTAGTACTTGTGAGGCAGAGGCAGGTGGATCTCTGTGAGTTCAAGGCCAACCTGATCTTGAACTCACATAGAGAGTTCCAAGACAGCTGGGACTACAAGGAGACCCTGTCTCAAAAAGAGAAAAAAATAAATAAAAAACAGAATACTTTATTTATTTATTTATTTATTTATGCTCCTAAGTGGCTTTAAATTGGTTAGGTAAACTTGGGAATTCTAGTCTCCAGTCCTATCTGTAAAATGAGAGGAACACTAAATTATTTTTAGTGTTCTTTCTAACCCTAATAGCCTAAGTATCTAAATATACAAAGCTTGGGGCTGGACAGATGGCCCAGTGGTTAAGAGTGTCAACTGTTCTTGCAGAGAACCTGGGTTGGATTCCCAGCACCCACATGGCAGGTAAGAACCGTCTTTAAGCCAGGCATGGTGGTGCATACCTTTAATCCTAGCACCTGGGAGGCAAAGGCAGGTGGATCTCTGTGAGTTCAAGTCCAGCCTGGTCTACAGAGTGAGTTCCAGGCCAGCTGGGGCTCTAGGGAGACCCTGTCTCAAATAAATAAATAAATAAATAAATAAATAAATAAATAAATAAATAAAATCTTACAATTTCCATAACTATTTACAATGGCATTTTCTGTTTTATCAATAACTTTGTTGCCAAAAAATTACCATTAATGTTTTATATTCATTTCTCCATTCTTTCTCCTTCTTTCTCCATTTGTTCTTCCTTATTGTGAACAAGAAGCTCTACACCCTAGCTGAGGCGCTCTTGACAATTGACAACTTCTACAAGAGGAAAGTCAGTTTTCTTTAAGGATGTGACATTGAGTAGGTTAACCAGACTCCAGGGCATGGACCCACACCCAACAGCATTTGAGGAGCAAAAATTAGACTCAACAGGCTTTAATCTCAGCACTTGGGAGGCAGAAGCAGGTGGATCTCTGTGAGTTTAAGGCCAGCCTGGTCTACAAAGTGAGTTCCAGGACAGCTGAGGCCACAGAGAGACCCTGTCTCAAAAAGACAAACAAACAAACAAAAACAAAATAAAGGATATAGGGCTGGAGAGATGGATCAGAGGTTAAGAGCACTGCTCCATTCCCACCACCCACATGGTAGCTAACAACCATCCATAACTCCAGTTTCAGGGGATCTGACACCCTCTTCTGACCTCCACAAGCATTGCACAGCATGAGTGCCCCAAACTACATGCAGGCAATATACTCATACGCATAAAATAAAAATAAATGTTTAAATAGAGGTTATGAAGAGGGGAGTAAAGTGAGGATAGACCTAAAGGGAGATGAGGGAGACACTCTAAATATGACCAAAATACATTGTATGAAATTCTCAAAGAATCATCAAAATTATTTTTAAATTCTTTCTAGACATGTTTACATGTTTTTTTTTTCTTTCCTTTGAATACTGAGCAAATGACAGAGGAGCAAACCAGTGCTGAGTCATCTCAGATGCTTCATGTTTCCTTCCCTTCTTTTCTGTGCAGCCTTTC
The DNA here is from genome assembly GCA_009823505.1 of Rhizomys pruinosus. NCBI lineage: Eukaryota > Metazoa > Chordata > Mammalia > Rodentia > Spalacidae > Rhizomys > Rhizomys pruinosus. Next base: position 119,122 of record VZQC01014231.1, on the reverse strand, counting down.
TGTGTCTTATGACCTCTCCATGTTGCTTTTTCTTTCATGGCCCTAGGCACCGAACACAGCGTCTGGTACATGCTAGCAAAAGTGCTCCACCACTGAGCTATAGCCTCTGCCCATATCTTGGTCTTCGTAGTCTTGCAGTCTTCATATGCAATAATGTGCTACTGCTAAATCTCCTCAGAAATCTTTTGAAGATTCTTAAGATTCTTTACTTTCTCTAACACCTTTTATCTTACCTTCTAGGTCCATGGCATGCAATTTGTTCCTATCTAATTACTCAGAGAGAGCTTGACTTAAACTCCCTCTTTCCCTTTCCTATCACTGCTCTCTTCCAATGGCCCTACACATCGTCACAAAGTAGACAAGGCGTGTCGGCAGCACACGGGAAGGGTGGCAGTTAGAAACAGAGGCAGTGGCTGTTACACGCCACTCGAGCTCTGAAGCATAGCCAAGAATAGGAAAGAGCTAAGTCTGCTCGGGGCTTCTTGCTGGCAGAGGTGTTTCCTTGATTCGTTCTCCAAGGCTATATTTTCTGAGTCAGACCGAAACTCACAATTTATATGCTCTGTGCTCCATCAAGACACAATTATTGTCAAAAGGTAGTTACTCTCTAAAGGAAGATCTTTACTCATGTGTTGAATGACAGCCCACAGAGTCTACGCGAAGAAGCGCTATTCTCTCAGCTATACCAAAGTCGCAGTGAAAAGCTTCAAAGCCAGACAGCTCTTCATAATAACAAGGTACTTCCTGTTCTCATTCTCATCAAATAATGTGCTTTAAATGAACCATATCAACAATAAATATATACTGGCATGGTTCCAGATTTTAAGCCATGGGAAACAGACTTCCATTTTAAGCCATGGGAAACGGACTTCCCGGAAGAGTAGGAAAAGTAAGAAAATAAGCTTCCTATGCTAATGCCTCCTGAGTGCTTCTAGGGGCCTGTACTTTCCATATAAGTTTGCTTATACATTTTTCATTGGTGAATGTCAAGGACAGTTTGAGGGTTTTGTTTGCAAATGCTGCCGTTAAGATGCAGTGAATCAGTGAGAAGTTAAAACCCAATTCCTTTAAACTATGAAAAATGTTACCACTTCCCTTCTATAAATTCCCTGTTCTTGTTGCCCGGATCTTACACAGATTTCAGTTAATAATGCCTTGGCCACTCCTCATTTCCTAAGGTCAATAAACTAATTCAGAATTGCTTGCTTCCTTCTTGTTTTCCCTTATTCACTCTTTACTTTCTATGTTAAAGAATAGCTCAGAATTACACAGCCTGAATTAATGATGTCACCAAAGATGGATCAGAGGCCTTGGTTAAGCAAGAGTGGTCCTGAAGAACTTATTGAAACACATAAAATTATAGCCTATTCTACCTATTCTTTTGTTTGGCTTAGCTCTAAACACCCACAAGAATCTAGGAAGGCAAAAATAATGCCACAGTAAGTGCTTGCAAATAAGGGTGTTGGTTATTCACTTTCTTAAACAAAAGGAAATGTTTGCATCGATGCTTTTTATGCTTTAAAAGCAATTCCAGCTTGTATTACCTTTCACAGCAGAAAAGATGGCTGGAAAGGCTATGTCTTGTACTCATTTAAGAGCTGAAAATGGATGCAACAGCGCCACCAAGGGATATAGGTGAAAATTAATACTAAGGAGCCACTACATGTTTTGCACATGCAGAGTACTAGTTATCACCATCAACTCAAAGTTAAAATATATTGGCTACAATGTTGATTTAAATGACAAGGAAGGTGTTGCATTGCAACAGTCTTTTTAAAATTCACACTCAACTTCTTCCACATTTTGTGAACACATTTTGTGATATTAGGTGCTAAAAAAGTTTACGTTGTATACTTATTAAAAACTGTGGATTGTAGGTCACACTGAAAAATGTAATGTCTACAAGAACAAAGATGATGGGTGGATCAGCATATTCCTTAACTCTGCTAACAAAACATGTCCCAGCTCTGCAAGGGGAAATGATAGCAATTTCTTCAACTACTGAGACAAAACCATGGAGGTGGTCACCTCTCTAGGACGCCAAATGATGCTAATTGTTTCCCTTCACACCACCATCCATACTAACCCTGTAGGACTCACTTTGACATTGACCATGTGAGATCTGTGTTAAGAAGAAAAGTGGCCTAGCATAGTACACTCTGGGACACTGAGAGCTTCAGCACTTACAGTACCTCATACCATCATGTAGTCATTACATAAAAATTGCATAATGTTTTTTACTGGATAGCCAAGAATTTTCCTTCAAAATCTTGACAGTTACCTAGCATAATATGGCATAATGTCAATAACAATAACTCATGGCATTTGTATATGTGTTTAATGTTTAGGGTTTTAAATTTGTCTACAAGTACATATTCACTTTATTAAATGCATCTAATATTTATTAAGAACTTACAACAAATGAGGAACATGCATGGTACATATAAATATAGAACAACAATTCAAGCATCATTAACTCTACCCAGTGAATGAGGAAAAGTAAAAGGAGAGGTGTAAAGTAACATTCTAAGGTCATAAGATAACAAAGTAGAAAAAAGGTTAACAAACAACAATGGTTAAGAAAGATTTGTCAAAACATCAAATATAATGAATTCATAAAGAAAAACATTAACCAAAAATGCACACTTGCTCTGAACCAGAAGATTCACATGGGAGTGAGGCAGCCTCTGTGTCCCCTCATTCAGCCCTGGAAGGGCCCTGTGAGGACAGGGAAGGTGGGAACTGCTTTAAAGATAACAGCTTTTGTCTTTACCATGTGCAGTCACACTAGTAAAAGGCTTTTGAGTGCAAGAAATGTGAGTAAAGAAAGGCCTTAGGAAGCCAGGGCATGTGGGAAATCTTTTAGCTTAGCACCTGTGTATCATGAGGAGGTTCATTCCAGAGCAGAGAGCAGGGAGAAGAGTCTGTGAGGGTGCTGAATGAAAAGAAGTCAAACCATGTACACCTTGATACCTGCCCAGAGAGATTCCCCATGTGTGCCACACGGGGAGGAAGCTTATAGGATCCGTGCTTCACTTTTTGACCTCTACAGCCCAGATGGCAGAGCTATAATACTGGCAGTTTCTCACACTGAAACTATTCCACACTTACCAGTTGGCAGGCTCCAGACTGTATGTCAGTCATGCTAACATGTTCAGGGAAGTTGACCTTGCATCCATCTCCCACACCCACCAGGAGGCAGTCCTCAAAGGTAGACATAATAATGGCCATCTTTCCTCCCTTTGACAGACTTAAACATGGACATGACCCATTCTTGACAGAAGCCAACCTATCTGAGTAGATTTTGAGAGAATGTTTACAATTTTCTTATATACATTTTTTTGGTCTTTTTGAGACAGGGTCTCCCTGTAGTTCTGGCTGTCCTGGAACTCACTTTGTAGACCAGGCTGGCCTTGAACTCACAGAGGTCCACCTGCTTTTGCCTCCCAAATGCTAGGATTAAACCACACCCAACAATTTTCATATATACTTATCACAATGTCCACATGATTTTGGTCATGCTTGGGAAGACCATTTCATATATGTGGTAATAAAGGCCTGTTTTTAAGCAACATTATAAAAAGCCTCATAAGGCAAAAGCCTCAATGTCATTAATGCTTCAACTACTCCCTTTAGCAGACATTTACAATAAAAATCATAACATTAACTTCTTTCCATGTTACCACATCTTCTTCTTGGAAATACAAGTTGGTGAAGAAATTGCCAAAACTAATAACCACAGATAAGGATTCTCTGCTTTTCTATGTACTACTGACCCCTTTGGTCAACTGATGAAGTCTTTGGCCCATTTCTTAGATATCCAGAAACATGTTTATCTATATATGTACTTATATCTTAATGTATTAAGTAACAAACTCCAGGTGTGAGTCCAATCATTACTATGGTTTAAAAAGTGATCAAGCATTAAAAAAGTGCTTGCAGATAGCTTTTACAAGTATAATGCAAAATTTAAAATCTATCTGACATTTCTATTGGTGACAAAGATAATCTGGCTGTGGTTTGTGCCTGCATATATCACTGGAGAAAATTTTAAATTTCAAACAGTGATTAATTTTTAAAAAGATGGAATTTTTACAGATCATTTGCATTCTATCAAAGGGCTCCTAATGAGTCCATGAAACCTAGGAACATTTGTCATGAACATAAATTACTCAGGGTGGCTTGAATTAGGACTAGATGTCTTCATCCCAGGTAAGAACACTGTCTCATGGTTCTCTGACAGTTCCTAGCCATCCCTAAACAAGATGCAGTGGCTAATTGGGTGCCTGTTTGGGATCATTATCTGACTGTTGGTTGGTAAGGTCTCATGGCTGCAGAGACTCCCTTCCTGGGCTGGCATCCACTCCTCCTGCTAGAGATAAGTATTCCTTCCTTAACAAAATAAGCATGTGGTCTTGGCAAGCTAAAGAAATAGTGAATTACCTGTGGGAACTCAAATAGAAAAAGGAGAATCAAACAAATTAAAAACATATCAGAGAGAATGTTTGACTTAATATAAACTCTACTAGACAAACTCCTCCTCCACATTACTTTCTGTGATGCTAAATAGCAAGAATAAATCAGGATTGTTTAGCTGGGTAAAGAGAGAAATAATCTCAAATGAATTTAAACTGGAAATAGAAATGGTATAGCTATCTCTGATGAATGAAGGAGATTTACTTTCAATGGCTTCATTACGCAAATTCTGTTATTTCTTTTCTAGCTTTATTCGAAACAAATGATAATGCCAAGATAAAAGCAAATAGTATGCTTATCAAGTGTTTCATCAATATGATTCAAAATATTACAAAATTTACCATGTGCCAACTGAAACATTGTTTTATATTGATGACTGTGATATGTTGGCAATTTTTAATAAATATTGTGTGCATAGAAAAGTACTATGAAAGATTAGACTTTATAAAAATAAGTGAATATTCTTTTTCTCATTGTTTTGCAATTCAAATACATTTTTTTGGTCTTTTTGAGACAGGGTCTCCCTTTAGTCCCAGCTGGCCTGGAGCTCACTCTGTGCACCAAGCTGGCCTTGGACTCCCAGAGATCTGCCTGCCTCTGCCTCCCTAGTGCTAGGATTAAAGGCATGTGCCACCACGCCCAGCTCAAATACATTATTTTTATTTCACACCAGTATGCTAATATTTTATTTAATGCTTCCATAGTAACAGTGAAAAGCCAAGTATTCTTGAGTTAAAGAGAAAGAAAAATGAGGTAAAGAGAGATGACATCATGAGCTTTGCAGGTAAATGGCTGGAGCTAGACGATATCACGCTGAGTGAAGTAATACAGTCCCAGAAAAACAAAGGATGAATGGTATCACTCATCTGTGGATGCTAGCACCAATTACCTAATTGTATGGCAAACTGAGCAACATCAATGTGATCTGAAAACAACTGTGCTCTTATATTATGAATCCTTTAAAATATAATGAATAAAATTTAAAAAAAAAAAGAAAAAAGAGAAAGGAAAATGAACCATATTAAAATGAGTTGCTCTCTGATCCAGATTTCCTTCCATGTCACACTGTCTTTTCTAGCTCAGGAGACCTCATTTCCCAACTCCGCTTTCTTCCTTCACTTTTTCTCCTGTTTTCTTCCATGTTGTTTGTTCATTCTTCTGCTTAGATTCTCAAGTTACATGCCAGAAAAAATTTTCCCACATCGTCCTCACTTCAACTCATGAGAAAATGGCACGAAATAAATGCCTGTCAATGAACAAATTGATGAAGAAAATGTAGTGCATATGAGCGATGGGCTACTTTTCAGCCAGAATTGAAGATGAAATCCTTATGGTGGCAATGAATGAACCAAGATTATTGCAGCAGCTATAATAAGTCAAGTCACGTGTGCCTCAAGGAAGTGAGACTAGAACACAGGTTACTAGAGGTTGGGAAGGAGATTGGTTGGTGAACAGGTACAACATTATGGTTACAAAGAAGTGAGATCTACAGTTCTGTGTACCATGGGGCGTTATACTTAAAAATAATGTATTGCTCATTTCTAAAGAACTGAAAGGATTTTGAATGTCATCATAGCAAAGAAATCATAATGTTTAAGATAACAGACATGCTAATTATCCTGATTTTATTAACAGTGAATACATGTATAGAAACATCACACTATATCTCATAAATATGTGTATTAATCAAAATTTTAAAAGCAAAAAATATTATTTTAAATTATTTTAAATTTTTTTATTAATTTTATTTATTTCTGTATGTGTATGAGTGTACTGTCTGCCTGCAAGTTTGTGCACCCGTGTCATGCAATGCCGTGGAGGTCAGAAGAGGGTGTCGGATTCCCCTGGAACTGGAGTTCTCCTGGAATTGGAGTTTCAGACAGTTCTTGACCACCATGTGGGTGCTGGGGATAGAACCCAGGTCCTCTGTAAGAGCGGTCAGCACTCTTAACCGCTAGGCCATTCCTCCAGCCCCTATTTTAAATGTTTAATAACGTAATTTTATGGTAAACTTTATTTGCTTGAATCCCAATATTACAAGTGAACATCAAAACAAAAATTATCTGATAGATTCAAAACATAATGTAAAATATGAAATACTTGAAGTTCAATAAATCTATTCATTAAGTTTTTCTATAACAAATATGAAAATATTCTAATTGATTCATCAGGAAAATAAGTCCAACTCAAACCACTTATAAAAGATTTTATTAGAAAAGTATTCTTCACAATAATATTCATACCCTGATCTACTAATAAAGTTCTTGGACCAATAAAATCCAAGAAGATATTGTGTTCTTAGAAATCTGAGCAGGGGCTAGAGAGATGGCTCAGTGGTTAAGAGCACCAACTGCTCTAGCAGAGGACCTGGGTTCGATTCCCAGCACCCACATGGTGGCTAAGAACTGCCTTTGACTCCAGTTCCAGGGGAATCAGACACCCATTTCTGACCTCCACAGCATTGCACGACACGGGTGCACCAACCTACATGCAGACAGTACATTTACACATTAAAAAAATAATTTAAAAAGAAATCTGTACAATATTACTAGCAGCAGGGAGGACAAAGGTGGATGGTTTTATCACATCTAAACATTGAAAGCTCATTGTATAAACTTTGTGTGGATGTGTGTACTTGTGCATAAACATGTGGAGGCTAACTCTAAATGTGGATATGGGGTGTCTTCTATCATTCTCCGCCAATTTTTTGAAACAGTTTTCCCCTTAAGCTGGAGCTCATCACAGGCTGCCTGGTCAGACCCCCAGATCCTTCTGTCTCCCCATCCAAGCATAAAGATTACACACATGTATCACTCATAAGATAGAAAGAAATAAGAAAACATGGAATAAATAACATAAGAATGCTTTCCATAATTAAGGTGCTATGCAGGCTGGAAAGAAAAGACATCAATGGCCTTACCCAATGCTGGACCACTGGACCCTGAATGCTACAATATTGACCTGCCAGGCAATAGTGGCATGAAAGTTATAGAGGTAACCAACCACTTTCTGATTTGATCTGAAACCTTTCCCACAGGAGGGAATTCATATCTGATACTGTAAACCTGGTCAAAAGCCCATGCCTTGGGAAGACATAGGCCCTACCTGAGAACCTACTGCCATTGTTCTTGGCAACTGGGCATGTTATAAATTGCCTTTTAAATATTTATGTTTACACCCACAGATTAGTGCTGATCTCAGCCTTGTCCAGAGAAACCTCTAACCTCTAATTGGTAGCAATGCACAAACTCATAGCTAATCAAACTTCTGAGAATAAGTAACTATTGAGAGTTCTTAGGCCTAAATGGATAGATATAGATATAGATATAGATATAGATATAGATATAGATATAGATGATATAGATAGAGATAGAGATATATGTAAACAATCCCAAGGTTCAGGGAATATCACAGGTGAGATAATGAAAAGAATGTGGCATCCAGAGTTTGTGAGGAGTACTGTGAAATACCGTCTTATGAACATGACATGGTAAATGCACTCATGAACTCAGTGCAGATATGGTCACCTGTACAAGGTCAAGCCAACAGTATCTGTGAACATTCTAGCAGGCAGCACTAACTGGATTCAGTGAGCTAAAAAATTTAAAGTATTGCTTTGGTGAAAGATTTCAAGCACTATATTGAACGGGAAGAGTAGACATTCTTATCTTGTTCTGATTTACTGGGCAAGATTGTTTTCAGTTTTCTTCCATTTAGTATGCTGTTGGCTGTGGGCTTGTGGTATATTGCCTTTATATATGTTGAGACATATCCCCTGAATACCTAGGATCCCCATGACTTTTGTCATGAATGGATGTTGAATTTTGTGAAAGGCCTTTTCTGCATCTGATAAGATAATCATTTAGTTTCTGTCCTTGAGTCTTTTTATGTGGTAGATTACATTTATTGATTTATATATGTTGAGCCACTCCTGAATCTCTGAGATGAAGCCAACTTGATTATAGTGGATAATCTTTTTGATGTGTTCTTGTTTTATTGAGAATTTTTGCAACTATATTTATCAGAGAGATTTGCCTATAATCTTTTCCGGTTGGGCTTCCATCTGGTTTTGGTATTAGAATAATATTGGTTTCATAAAAAGAGTGTGTGAGTGTTCCTTCCTTTTCTATTTTATGGAAGAATTTGAGGAATGCCTATTAGTTCCTTGAAATTTTGGTAGAATTCTGAGCTATACCCATCTGGTCCTGGGCTCTTTTTAGTTGGGAGAGTCTTAATTACTGTATTATCTCATGCTTGTTATAGGATTATCTGCATTTTATATCTTTTTAATTTAATTTTCATAGGCTGTACATATCTAGAAATGTATACTTTTAGATTTTTTTTTCTAGCTTAGTAGAATATAAATTTTTAAAATATGTCCTTCTGATTTTCTGAATTTCCTCCAGGCCTGTTCATCTCTGAGTGTGTTAATTTGGGTCCCCTCTTTCTTTTGGTAATTTGGCTAAAGCTCTGTCAATCTTGTTAATCTTTCCAAAGAACCAATTCTTCATTTCATTGGTTCTCTGTATTATGTTCTTTTATTTCATTAATTTCAGGCTTGATTTTACTTATCTCTTTCCATCTATTTTTGAGGTGTTATTTTTCTTGTTTTTTCCAAGACTTTCATGTGCATCATTAATTTATTTATATGAGTCAGGTCTAATTTTCTGGTGTAGATACTTAATGCTATACATTTTCCTCTTAGGACCACCTTTACTATCTCCCAACGTTTTGATATGTCGTGTTTTCATTTTTGTAATACCATCATTCCAGTAAAGAAGCAACTTACTAACTGGGAAAAAAATATTTATCAGCTATACCTCTGACAGGGGATTGGCATCTAGAATATACAAAGAACTCAAAAATATAAACATAAAAGACCACACAACCCAATTAACCAGTGGGACAAGGAGCTGAACAGGGAGTTCTCTGAAGATGAAATACAAATGGTTGAGAAATACTCTTAAATATATTCAGCATCTTTTTTTCATCAGGTTAAAATTACTTTGATGTTTCATCTTACCCCAATAAGAATGACTAAGATAAAAAAAGCAAATAATGACAAATACTGACAAAGATGGGAAGAAAGGGGAACTCTTATCCACTGTTAGTGGAAATACAAACTGGTGCAGCCATTATGAAAATCAGTGTGGAGATTCCTCAAAAAGCTTAAAAATAATCTACCTGGTCATATACCTGAAGACTCTGTATACAACCTACTACAGAAATACCTGTTTATCCATGTTCTTTGCTTCCATTTTCATAATACCCATAAATTGGAAATAAACTACATGGCCATGAACTGATGAGTGGATAATGAATATCTGCTACATGGACACCGTGGATTTATTACTTGGCTCTTAAGAATGAAAATCACAGCCAGGCGTGGTGGCACACACCTTTGATCCCAGCACTTGGGAGGCACAGGCAGGTGGATCTCTGTGAGTTCAAGGCCAGTCTGGTCTCCATAGTGAGTTCCAGAATAGCTGGGGCCACAGGGAGACCCTGTCTCAAAAAGATTAAAATAAATTAAATTTACAGTTAAATGGATGGAGCTGGAAACAACCATCTTGGGTGAGGTAACCTAGATCTAGAAAGACAAATGCTGCATGTTGTCTCAGAGCTGGGTGCCAGCTTTAAAAGCCTAGTTATGCAAGCTTCATTTTGAAAATCCAGAAATTCAGAATTCAATAAACTAATAAAGGTACATGGAGGGGAGGTGATTGTCCTAAGAAGGGTGGTAGAATGCAGTCATATGCAGGAGGAGAGAGGACCAGATCCTCAACAGACCTTAAGAAAACAAAAACCTGCGTGGTGGTGCATGCCTTTAATCCTAGCACTTCGGAGGCAGAGGCAGGTGAATCTTTGTGAGTTCAAGGCCAGCCTGGTCTACAGAGTGAATTCCAGGACAGCTGGGGCTATAGGGAGACCCTGTCTCAAAAAGACCAAAAAAAAAACCTTGGTTAATCTGGGCTAACTGTGTGGCCTTAAGCATCCAAAAGGAAAGTTCAACCAGAAATAAATAATCCATAAGACTAGAGAAACTGTGCTGCAGACATAAAACTTGAGATCTTAGTAAAAAGACAAAAAGAAAAAAGAGAGAGTACTGTTGTTTGGCATGTCTTCAATTGTTACTGGCAAGTGCATCTACTCTGTGGCTGCCAACACTTCTGGCACTCCTCAAAGACATGAGACACAGCTTTTTAACCTCCTAATATGGACTGAGGATTCATGTATCTCCAAGAATCCTCCAAAACTTCAATGCCAGATGGGGACTACTGAAATACCCAGCTTGTGGACTAAACAGCTAAGGGGATATCAGCCTTGTCAGAGTGTAGACTGCCATTGTTGGACAACCTGGGCTGTATCATGGAGGCCAGTGCAGGGGGATTGAGACAGGACGTGTACTTACAGGACTTCATTTTGGAGGACCATGGGAGGGAAAGACCCCAATGTGGAGCAAAAGTGCAGTATTGATGGTTGTTTGGGGTTGCCAAGGAGGAATCTTCAAGCACTTCCTTAAGGAAAACATGACATCTTTTAGAGAAGAAAAAAAATCTTCCGATTCAAGTGATATGTGTATGTATGTATTTATATGTTATACATTATATATACATATATATAATATATATGTATGCAATAATATACATGTAATACAAGTTGGAGAGAACAACAACAAAACAACTGAAAAAAACTCTGGAAAGTCTCGGAAAAAGATGCAAGACATGGAGGGCAGAGTGCAGGGACTTGGGTGGGATAGGGAGTGTACTGGATAGCTTTAGTGTCAACTTGACACACCTAGGTTGAGGGAGCCTCATTTGGGGAATTGGCTCCATTGGACTGGCCTGTGGCCACATTGTGGAGTATTGTCTTGATTGTTGAGCNAGAATCAGCTGTAAGTAACAAGAGACCAGAACCTGAAGTGAAACTTTTGTGGTACTGGGGCAATTGATGCTGGTTAGCTGGGGCTGAAAAATCAGCTGTAAGTAACAAGAGACCAGCATCACTGAGGTGAAATCTTCTGGGGAGAATATCTTCAAGGTCAGCACACAGAAGCTGTGACCCAGAAAGGGCCTGAGCCTCCATCTTGAGCCAGAAGCAGGACTTGGTAACGTGTAAGAGTCTCCTATATGGTTCTGGTGTTGAAATTTGAGGGGGTCACAGAGAGCAGCCGAGGCTTGGCACTATGAGAGGTCAGGAAAACCCATTGGTGGAAGTGCACCTCGGTTGCAGTGAAGACCCCAGGATTGCAGGGGTCATGGAGAGAAGCTGAGGCTTTGCACCAGGAGAGGTCAGAAGAGACCATTGGTGAAGGTACTGCCTCAGTTTCAGTGGCGACCCCAAATTTTGGAGATGCCAGGACCATGGGATGACCACCAAGAGCAGCAGCAGGTGTGAAATGGAGCTGGCCTGGGCCTGCGAGATGAGCTGTATGTGCCATGGATGGCAGAGTCTGAGAAGGGGAGCTGCCAAAACCCTTTGGAACCCAGAAGATAGTGAGTGAATCCGAGGTGTCCAGCCTTGAACTACTTTGCTGGACTTAGGTTTTGTTTGAGTGTGCCTGATTCTTCCCTTTGAAATAAGACAGTACTTGTTTTGGATTTTACAGCAGCCCACAGTTAAGAGACTTTTAACAGACTGTGAACTTTTAAGTGTTGGGACATTGTAAGGACTGTGGGGCTTTTAAGGTTGTACTGTCTTAGGTTGTGATTAATGTTAACATCATACCTTGGGGACAAGAACTGGAAAGGTGGTGATTTAATAGTGATGTGTTTTGTGTGTCAAATTGACAAGGGGTCAATTGTGCTGGATAGCTTTCGTGTCAACTTGATACACCTGGGTTGAGGGAGCCTCAATTGGGGAATTGGCTCCATTGGACTGGCCTGTGGCCACATCTGTGGAGTATTGTCTTGATTGTTGGGCAATCTGGGAGGGCCCAGCCCACTATGGGTGGTGCCACCCTGGGCAGGTTGTTGTGTACCATATAAGAGGGCAGGCTGGACATGGGCCAGGGGAGAAAGCCAGTAAGGAGCACTCCTCCATGACCTGTGCTTCAGCTCCTGCCTCAAGGTTCCTGCCCTTAGTTCCTGCCTTGGGCTCCCTGAGGGATGAACTGTGACCCAGGAGATGTGAGCTGAATAAACCCTTTTCTCCCCAAGTTGGTGACATTCAGAGTGTTTTGTCACAGCAATGGAAGAGAAACTAGAACAGGGAGCATAGAAAGGGAAGTGACTTTAGATTCGATCAAGAAATGATGTATGACCTACAGAAAAAGTTTAATAATAATAATAATAATAATAATAATGAAAATATTTCTAACTTGATATATCTGAATTATGAATAATTTTACAGAATTATTTTATTTCAGTAAAATATGTTTAATGAACTATTTACTTACTAATGGAAAAGTCACTCTTATTAAGTGCATTATTTGAAAGTGATAAAACAAACATTGACAAAATCCAACTTCAGGAAAGAGTTTACTACACTTTGGAGGCAGGAAATCAGGGCAGGAACCTGGAGGCAGGAACTAAAGCAGAGACCATGGAAGAATGCTGCTTATTGACTTGCATTCCTCAAATGGCAAAACCTATGCTGTTGTCTTCCATTTGAGAAACTAGATCAAAGATATCTTAATTACAATGGCTTTATAATGTGTAGTAATTAAACCATGGAAACAAATTAGCTTTATTGCTTTTTAATACTCCTAGGCTGTGTTAGAGCATCTATTCTTTAAAATAAACCTCAGAGTAATTTTGGCCATCTTCTTTCAAGACTTTGATGTGTAGATTGGGGAAAATTGATATCTTTACAATTTAATTCTCCACTTATTCAAGTTTTATTTTATAGCCCTCAATTTCATGTATCATTTTTCATCAAATAAAAATAAAATACTACGTCAAGTTTAAAAAAATAAAACATTGTGTATATGTATAAACTGTCAAAGAATAAGTAATAGATAATTTTGAAAGAAAAGAATATTTCCATAATGAAGAATGTGGATTTTCAGAATTAAGTTATTAAAGAAAGGACTAGAAAAGTGATTTTAAACGATGCAAGACAGCACAATGTTGTGAATTTCAGAATGTCCAGGGGAAAGACATTCCAAAAGTCTGAAGAGAGGAAACAAAATGACACTCAAAAGCTTAAATTCCAGAAATTGCTAGACCCCCTCAATGCCAATGCCAGAAATAGGAAATGATGGGCAGGACCCTTAGAATCTAGGAGAGGATATGATTTTTAGTTAAATTTTAATGTATAACTCTGCCACTAATTAAATGTGTAGTTTCAGGCATTCAAGTTCTCCCAAAATATTATTTCCTTTGACCCCTTTCTCAGGCAATTATTAGAGAATGCACTACTAAGAATGAGCTGTAATCTAAGAAACAGTATTGGGGAAGTATAGTAATCCCACAAGCAATCAAGGAGCAGGGAGTCCCCAGAGGTAGGAAAAATATGGGTCCCAAACAACAGCAGCAAAGCAGGCTCAGAACAAAACCAATTATGACTGCAGTAAAAGAACAGAGGTGTCCAGAAGACATTACTGAAGAAACAGCAGAACCTGCTGACACTGCTATTCTTTTTTTTTTAATAGGTATTTATTTTTTTATTTTTTTTAATTTAATTTTTATTGATGGTTTGTGCATTTTGTACATCATTTTCCAATTCAGATCAGGCATATTTCCCTTTCCCTTCCCCCCCACCCCCACCCCATCCCAGATCATGTATTCTGCCATAACTGTCCTGCATCTTTCAGGTTTTTTTTTTCATTTTTAGCTATAAGTGATAACATGGTATAAGCATCCTTCGTGAAAACCAATCTACAGACTGTTGTTGCCAAACACCCACAGTCCTCACCATTCAGTGGGCGGGTGACAGGTTGTTTCGTTCAATAATGTTGATCAAATGAGTGTCAGACTACCATCGCTGTAGTTCAACTATTCACCCCAATTCACAGCCTTTACATTCTACCACGCCCCCTCTTCCGCACATGTTCCCTAGGCTTAGAAAAGGGTCACGGGTGGAATGATGAAGATAAAACTGTCCTCTCTCTCTGGAGCTGTTGACCTGGATCTGGTCAATTCTGGCTGTTTCCTTTCATGGCTGACAGCTTTGTCCAGGCTAACCTTATCGATCCTACTATATGAGCACAAGACAGTTAGATTATAATAGGTTATTTAGCAGCAACTAATAGTTATGCTAGGTTACTTTGGCATAGACACATATGTTTGGATGGATATGTTAAATCCATAATTACTTTTTACCCCCTGATAAATATGACAGGGTCTGGGGCTTGAGAGATGGCCCCCCCCCCCCCCCCCCCCCCCCTCCCCCCCCCCCCCTAGCGGTTAAGATCGCCGACCGCTGTTGCAGAGGACCCGGGTTCGATCCCCAGCACCCACATGGGCGGCCGAGAGCCGTCTGAAACTCCAATTCCAGGATGAACTCCAGTCAGGGGAATCCGAGACCCTTCTTCTGACCTCCGCGGCATGCTGACACTACGGGTGCACACAACCTGCACGCAGACAGTACTTTCATACCATACATACCGTATTAATAAATAAAAATTAAAAAAAAAAAAATATGACAGGGTCTTACTGTGGCTTTTACCATCTCCTAACCTGTAGAGGATTTAGGCTTGTGGCATCAAGCCATGGGTTATTCTCAAGTAGAGAGCCAATAGCCAATTTAGATTTGGGATACACAGGGCACATGGCTGCTCTGCTGCACCAGTATTTCCAGGCAGGGAGGTGTAGCTGGTGCTGAACGGTGATGTTCTTGCTGACTCAGGGAGACCCGTATTTGCTTATTGGTTTAGTTCGGTGGCCTTTGGTAACACTCTCTGGCATTTCCAGAGGGCCATCTGAACACTTGCATGTGCGGTCTCAATTAATCCCTCCCATGTTACGTTAGGGTCTTCGGCATCAGGGTCTTATTGCTTCTCCTCCTGTAGGTATCCCATCTTAGGGGCAAGGAGCCCTTACCTTTTGTGGGCCTTGGATCCCCGGCCAACATCCCCCTGGCAGAACAATCCATTGCTGATGGTCAGAGTCCTGCATTATATACTTGCAGTGCAAGCCCAAGGACTTTAGTATTCTATTTGGTTCTGACAGAGTATATTCCTTTTCACAGTTCTTATGCTCTCTCTCTCTCTCGCGCATTTTTACCGGTTGTATAAGAGATCACCTCTACAAAAGTTGTCTCCAATTTACAGTATGGAGAACGACGTCATCATCATCATTTTTCTCTTTGTTCTATGGGGGGAAGGCAAGAAAGTCATATTAAAACCTTTGAGGCACATAGAAGGTATTAGTTTACATTGTTAGGACTCATTTATAAATAGTTGTTACAATAGTATCCACAGAAGGTTCGATGTTTATGGCAATCGAGGCTTTCTCTTTCTTTTTCAATTTCAGATCGGGGTCAACCTTCAGTTGCCACTTTTTGGTAATCCTACTCAATGCAAAGCTGTATCTTTTCCTTTGTAGCCATTGATTTGGTGACATTTTGACCTATTTCAATATCTTTTCCCATAGTTATAGTTTTAAGTTTGAATTGCAAGGTTTTTGACTAAAATGTTTCATGTCTGTCTGTATCCCCCCTCTTTTTTTAACCCATGAGTCTCAGAAGACAGTTGTATTATACATAAATATAGGGTGGAAGCAAGCCACAGATTTCATCAAATTCACCAATGTTGTTTTGGGTGACTATTATGATTAAACTTGGAAAAGCAAACTTAATTTTTGCATCTAAATCATCTAAAGAGAATGCATACAAGGTGATACTGTATACAACAGAAGAATTATAGAGAAAATTTGGTCAATGTGCCAATCCCAAAAGTTATTGTTATACAGATCTTAGTTAAATCTAATGTGGACAACAGGAATTTATATCTACATTTAACTCAGATGCATTACGATTTTTATCAGAGTCTGTAACCAATGTTGTTAATATACACATATTTACTTTTTTTACTAAGTCCTAAAACCATGTATCCTGTAGACAGTGTGTAGGCGAAACTGAGTACTGCTGAACTCACATCAATTAAACTATGCCTTGATCCGCAATATACATCCGTGTCCCTTCCCCCATCCCCCTTCCCCCAATTCAGCCATTTCCCAGTCCATCCTCCTTCTGATTTGCCAGCAAGTTATGCATACCCCCAAGCCCCCCCTACCCCCCCATCTACAGTCTTTCTGTTGTTGTTCTTTTACTATGCATGCCTCTCAATGAGAAATATTTATACCTGTGTTGTTGGTACTAGCATCCACATATTGATGGGACAACCATTTGTTGTTTGTTTTTTTCTGGGCACTGTGTTACTTCACTTAACATAATGTCTTCCAGCTCCATCCATTTACCTGCAAAAGTTCATGACGTTGTCCCTTTTTACTGTGCATAGAAACTCCATCTGTATACATGTCCACATTTTTCTTATCCACTTGTCAGTAGGGCACCTGGGCTGTTCCAGCTTTTTGCTTTGTGACACAGGCCTCGCAATACATAGTGTGTATGTATTTTTGCAGTAGGATTGGTCTTGTGGGTATATACCAGGGTGGTATGACTGGGTCAAATGGAAGGTCCATTTTAGTCTTTTAAGGTTCTGCACACTGCTTTCCAAAGTGGCTCGGTACAAGTTATTACATTGCCACCAGCAATGGATGAGTAGTTCCCCTTTCCCGCGAACGCTTCTCCAGCATTGGTATCATTCGTGATCCTGATCCTAGCCAGTCTTATTGGAAGTGAGATGATATCTCAAGAGATTATATATATAATTTCCTTAATATCAGAGATGTTGAACAGTTCTTAAGATGGTTTTCGGCCATCTCTAATTCCTCTCTGTGAAGTCTCCTTATCAGCTCTTTGCTCCATCCTTTTGAGTGATTATCATTTGTTTTCTTTCTTTCTTTGCTGAGTGCTTGTATCTTGGAAATTAATGCATTGTCAATGTATCTTGCTTGTGAAGGGTATTTCGCCTCCACTCTGTGGATCTTTCCCTCACTTCTTTTTATTGCATTCCTTGATGCTACATTAAGTTTTGAGTTTAATGAAAGTTTCCATTTGTCAATTGTAGATTCTTATTTTCCTGTGCAGCTGCTGTCTGAATTTAGGAAGTCTTTTCCTCACCTATGTCTTGTAGTCTGCTCCAAGCTTCTCTTCTGTCACCTCCAGGAGTTTGGGGTTTCACGTTGAGGATCTTGGTCCCTCTGATTGACATTTTGTACAAGGATGAGGAGGAGGGGTTTAATTTCATTCCTTCGTACAAAGTGGTGATCCAGTTTTCCAACACCAACTTGCTGAAGATGCTGTCTTTCCTCCATTGTGTCTTCTATGCCCCCTTGTCAAATATGAGGTGGCTGAAATTGTAGGCTCAGGTTTGGATCTTCAGTTTATTCCATTGGTCAAATTGTCCTTTCTTTGATTGCCATACCAGGGCTGTTTTTATGACTAGTGCCCTGTAGTATGTTTGATGCCTGGTATAGCGATCCCCCTGTACTGCTCTTTTTCTCAGGGGTTGCTTTGGCTATTCGGGTCTTTTGTTTTTCCAATGAAATTCGCAAGATTTTTTTTCCAAGGCCTGTGAAGAAACTCTTGGGGATTTTGATTGGGATCGAATTAAATCTGTACACTAGTTTTGGTAGGATCGACATTTTTACCCTACTATATTAATTTCCCATTCCATGAGCATGGGAGTTTTTTTTTTTTTTATCATGGAAAGTTTTTGTTTCTCCTTCAATTTCTTTTTCAGGGGTTTAAATTTTTTCTGTTGTAGAGATCCTTGGTGTCTTTGCTGGATGAAACGAAAAAGGAATTAGAACACACATTCAATCAAGAAGAAAGGAAAGGAAAAAGCCTCAGAAGTAGAATGGAGGAAGCAGAACAAAGAATATCAGATCTGGAAGATAACACAGAGCAATTAAAAAGCTCAAATAAAGACTACGAAAAATTTAAAAATGGACTGAAGGACACTGCTATTCTTATAACGTGTATGCAGAACATATGACAGATTTGGTAATCAGTAAGGAGAAAATTAAGGAAATACATTAAAATAAAAATATTTTCACTTCAGAAAATAAGTTACAAACAAAATGTAACAGCATACTAGAGAGATCAGCTATAGCCACCAGTCATAATAATAAAAATTCTAAACAGTTGTAACATAAATTATGCCATGGATGTATTAGAAAGATGAGAGAGTGGTAATATATGCACGGGAACAGAAACAGTATAAGAAAACAAAGCCTCAAAGATGAAGCAACAATAATCCCTAAAAGTTTAAAGGCAACACATCACAGCAGCAGCACTTCATTCTCAAGTACAGAACAAATACTAATTGTGTTGAAAGGCTTAGCCGGACGAGTTGAAAGTATCAGCTCTGGGAAGAGAAAATGTCAGGTTTAGGCAAGGTCAGATTGTGAAATGTTTTTATTATAAACTTTGAAGGACTATTTGACTTTCTAAATTATGCACAATTACAATATTAATAATCATAACATTTATTCTAAACAGGATTTCACATAGTGGTGTCACAAAAGTACTGGTATAAGCTCCATTGGACCTGGGATTACAGTCAACATGCATATGAGCTTCTGTAAATCCAGCGTACCATTGATGACATTTACCATTAGTAGGGACAATACTGACCTATGGTTGGAAAATCAGAATCTCTGATTCTGCAGTTTCAAAACACTGATGATTTTTGTGGGTATATTTTCTAAGTCAAAACCTAGGGGATAGAGCAACACTGATGAACCTGTATAGAAACAAGAGGATGGAAAGAAAAATGAGAGAGCAGTTTAAGTAAACACTGTAATCTATATGTTTGCAGACTGAATACAAACAAGACAGACCTAACCAAAAGAAGAACATATATTTAAGAAGTTTCTGTCAGAAGTTGATGTTAAGTTGGATTTTAAAATGAGATGCCAAGGAGGATGCGTGACTACATGACCAGAGGACAGGTCATTCCTGGAGAGAAGGGCCATAGGAGAAGAAGCAGCCAGAGAGCTTTAGGAAAGTGAAGGGCTGTGCTTTAATTGTGCTTGAGAGGCCCAGTAATTAAGTCAGAGCTGTAGGTCAGAGCTCAGGAAAAGTATCCAGGCAGATCCTTGAGATTTAAAAGCCATCTTTGTAATCATTATGAGGTAAGGCACATCCATAAAGAAGTAAAGAATAGCATAGAGAGAAGAAAGGCGAGACTAAGACAATTTTTAGGAACACCAACACTTAAAGAACAGAAGAAAGAGGAATCAGGGAGAAAAACTGAATGAGGAAAAAAAAAGAAATACTGAGTGTAATGATCTGACAGCCATTACAGAGAAAAATTCAGAAATTAGAGTATATTTGATCAATTTGCATGTTGCTGAGAGAAAAGGAAGAATGAGTCCCCAGAGATAAGAACTAAGTAAGTCACTAATGACTTTCACAGGGATGCTTGGGACCTGTTCTGTGCCGGTAAGAGGGTGGAGAAGAGGAATAGAGGACCTTACCAAACAAGAACAAGCCCACCAGCGATGTTGGACTGCTGCTTGAAAAAATAAAAAGCATTAGTATTAAACTAAATATTAAAGTTTTATCTTTTATCTTCACCCCAACCATTCCTTTCTTACAGAAAAACTGGTCTTGTTTTCAGAAATCCAAAATCTTGGCCAGTTTTATCATTGAAACCCAAACCAGTACTTATCAGACACCTAATTTCTGTTGTTACCAATGGAGACACTTGCTGGTGCTGCCCTCATCCACACCTCGTCTCTCTGCCGACACTGACTACCTGAGTATGAGTGAGCTCACCCATTGTGTTTGACCCTGTGACTGACCAGGTCTACCACTCTGTGGAGTCACCAAGCATTTACCAATTTTCAACACCAATACCAGTAACACCATTGTTTGATGCTAATTATGTTCCTGGGACCATACTAATGTGCTTACTAGGCATTATCTGATTTCATACTCACCATAATATTGCTATAGCTTTTATTTCCTGGTTGGCAGAAATTAAGAAAGTAAGAAACTCACCCAAAGCCACTTTCATAAATGTTGAACCTAATATTTGAATTTAAGTTCTCCTGACTCTGAAGCCATATCTATGATGCTAAGAATTGAAACAGGCCTCAAGAATGCTGAGGCAGTCTGGAACCAAAGAATATGGTGTGGTGAGTCTCTCATTCCAGGCCATCAACATGTAGTAATTCCCCTATACAATCCACTGGGTTATATAAGCTCAAAATAAACAGTATCTGCCCCCAAACGACTTTTTAATCTAGCTGAGAAGATCAGACAAATAGATTTGAAAATGCAATAAACCATATAAAGTAGTTTACCATGAAAGTATAAATGGTCCTGATTAGAAGTACTGTTAGGAGGTAAGAAGAAGGGGAGATTAAATCAAGCTAGGAGGATCAGAGAAAGGTGCAGAGGAAAGTCCTGGGCTAGACCTTTAAAAATTGGCTTTCGGCGCTGTAGGGATAGCACAGACTTTAAAGGCAGAGGCTAAGAACCGGAAAAAAAAAAAAAGAAAGAAAGAAAGAAAAAAGGAAGTTCGATTCCCAGCACCCACAAATGAGTGCTATCCTTCCAGCTACCTTTGGGGCTGGAGAGATGGCCTAGCGGTTAAGAGCACCAACCGCTCTTACAGAGGACCCGGGTTCGATCCCCAGCACCCACATGGCAGCCGAGAACCGTCTGAAACTCCAATTCCAGGAGAACTCCAGTTCCAGGGGAGTCCGACACCCTCTTCTGACCTCCGCGGCATTGCACGACACGGGTGCACAAACTTGCATGCAGACATTACTTTCATACACATACAGAAATAAATAAAAAAATAAAAAAATATTGGCTTTAGTTTTAATAGAAAGAGAAGAGGGGAGAGGATCCAGAACCAATTGCAAATAATGAAATGAGATAGATGTTGGAGATGGGAGACAGGAGATGACCAGATAAACACCATCTGATCTGAACGAGGCAGCTGTTCTCAGTGTGGAAACACCCACAACCAAACTAGGGACACCCTACCTCCTCCTCAGCTCTGTTAAAGTGTAGAGCCTGATGATGGTTTCATTTCCCTCAGAGTTAATAAAAACTTGCCCTTTGTGAAATATTGCTCCATCTCATCAGCAACCAAATCCAAGTCGAGCTACTTCAGGATACTGATTCTCCAATTTTTCTCATAAAACTCATACATGGACAGTTTGAAGAAATGGAGTTAAAATCTCTGAGATAACAAAGTAGTGGTGAATTTAGACCTTTGTAACCATATTGTTGCCAATTTTATGGAAGAATGAAATGTGTGTATTCACTTATATATACATAGATGTTATGAGCCATAGGCACATAATTAATTTTTCAGAGATGAAGGAAACTTAATTTTTTAAAATATTTTTTATTCCTTTATTCACCAAACCCTCCAATATAATAAATGAGCACAGGACTTCAGAAAAAAAGTCTTGTAAATGAAATTTTGTCTTTTTGAAGCTAGAATAATCCCCACTGTAATGAATTATAAGAATAACAACTACAGTGTCTATTTAAGACAAGATTAAATAATGATATGGAATCTTTGTTTCAGCTCTTGTGGTTCCAGTTTAGTAAAAGTGACACATAGGATGATGTCAACCCTGCTTGAGAGTGAAGATTCTAGAACAATGCAGAGCATGATCGTGCTTGATGTTTGCAGTATCCTGATGTA
Organism: Rhizomys pruinosus; assembly: GCA_009823505.1. Taxonomy (NCBI): domain Eukaryota; kingdom Metazoa; phylum Chordata; class Mammalia; order Rodentia; family Spalacidae; genus Rhizomys; species Rhizomys pruinosus. Next base: position 96,960 of record VZQC01014231.1, on the reverse strand, counting down.
CCCAGACATCATCTTAACTGTGCCAACTGTCACACGCAGCAGTCTCGCCGGCAAGAACTTCACGCAGACAACAGGATTCTTCTGCAGCAGTATTTATTGTGCACAGCTCTTTTAGGAGAAGGACCCCGAAATGGGGAAGAGGCACTGCTTATATAGCAGTCTAGAGGGTTCGTGTATGCTCTGGATAGGTGCACTGTCCCGATGCCTCATTTGCATGTTAAAGGCGGGAGCTT
>VZQC01014231.1:53231-94492 GCA_009823505.1 Rhizomys pruinosus | reverse complement strand
TGTCACGCGCAGCAGTCTCGCCGGCAAGAACTTCACGCGGACAACAGGATTCTTCTGCAGCAGTATTTATTGTGCACAGCTCTTTTAGGAGAAGGACCCCGAAATGGGGAAGAGGCACTGCTTATATAGCAGTCTAGAGGGTTCGTGTATGCTCTGGATAGGTGCACTGTCCCGATGCCTCATTTGCATGTTAAAGGCGGGAGCTTAGGGACTAGTAGTCATGCGCAGTTTCTCCAATGCAAAGGCAACGGCGGGAAACGGCTTGTAGTGACTCAGGAAGTTGGCGCCATTTTTAAGGTGTGGTCGCGAGTGACACAGCACACTCGTGCAGGCTACTAACAGCCAACAACATCTTTCTTGGCATTAGTGACTAAAGTGGATGATTAACAGTAATAGTGCTGATACCCATCATCTGGTGTGGACCCTTTGAATGCTCATCTCAGGGTTTGTAGGGAAGATATCATTTTTGAGTGTCTGGAAATCTCAATGCATGATTAGATTTTTGAACTCCTCATTTGCATATAATGTCACAATGAGCTCATCTCTTTTTGCAGTTAAATGTCCACTGCTAACTGCCAGGCATGGAATATTTATGTGTTTAAATATAGTGAGCAAATGTTTGTGACTAAAATTTAATGAGCTGGATTTTAATTAATTTGAAAAAATAAATGACAAAACAAAAAGTTCTGTTAAGTAAAGACTACTCTAAACAGAAAGCACAAGAGTTATTATATTTTTACTCTTTATAATCTTCAATGTCCCTCCAACACACATTTTATGACTCCAATAAATAGCATTGGGTTGATTTTGCAAGGACAAACACTCCCCCAAGTGACTCTAGTCAGGCATTGCTACATAGCCATGTTTCCAGCTCAAGTCAAACTTGCTGTAACTGGTTTATAGGTGAATTGGGCACATATCCACTTGCATGCATTAATTCATATAGTGGCTTTAGTATTTAAAAAAGAGAAAACTTTTGGTTTTCTGATATGACCAGCTGGAAAGTCTGAGCAATGTCAAAGGCATGAGGAAGGCTGACAATAAACCTCCCTTCTTGTACCCTTCTGACAACTGTGTAGAGAAGGACTTGTAGACAGAGAAAGGCGGTAACATCACAGACTACTGTATAAGATAAAGCATGGCCACTGATGTTTGTATTCATGAAGGACAAAGTCCCCGTGAGGTCACACACTGAAAGGGCTGGTTTTAAGGAGGCCGGGTGACTATATCTGCTGCAGGAACTGACATTTTCATGGAGAGCAGCTATAGCAGAAGCCATACACAGATATCTGACTGAGGAGGCATATGTAACACAGCATAGGCCACTGAGGAAGCAGGTCAAGAGATTCTAGGATTCAGTAACAGGGATTTGAAGAGGAATCTGAGCTTCTCTACAGGATTATGTGAGAGAGAAGACAGTAGGACTTCAAGTACACGTTCCAGCACTTTTCTTGATCATAGCCAGTCTTACGAGTATAAGATTAAAGCTTAAAGTAGTTTTAATCAAAGTGAAGAAGTCATAGGAACTCTAGCTCTAGTTCACTATTAATATAAACAATGACTGCCTATTGGTTAAAGCAGTCCAAAAACAGAGTGATTTGACCTGGAAAGTACTCAACTCTTTTTAAAATGTTCTGTTTATCCTCACACCAGGTCTTTGACAACAGGGACTTACTGCCTTTCTCCTTGCATATATCTCACTTATAGGCAAAAGGCCTTTATAATTTGGGGGAGGGGGCATTTGAATCCCCTAGCCAACATCTCCTAGGCAGAATAATTCATTGCTGATGTCAGAGCTTTCCTGTAGTAATATATTTTGCTTAATTACACAGCTTATAAACACTTTACTATTTAATTTGACTCTAGATAGAGAATTATCCTTTCACAGTTCCTATGCCTATCAGTCAATTAAAAAAGGGTAGTTATACCTGTTTTATAAGAAATTACCACTATAACAGTTGGCTCTAATTTACAGTTAGGGAATGACTTCAGTACCATCATGTTTTTCTTTTTCCTATAAAGGGGAGAGGTAGGAAGGTTTCTCAGCATCTGGAAGGTAAACTTCATTAGGGCCCATTATAAACAGTTAACCCCAATAGAATTCAGAGAGATGCTCAGTGTCTGTGACTCAGGCAGTCTGAGGTTCCTCTTTCTTTAATGTTCAGATGGGTCAGCCTCTCTGCTGGCATTTCCCAGTCCATCCTGCACAGCCAAAAGTTGTACATTTTCAGGCATTTAGATTGGTGTTTTTACCTGTGGGAACATACAAATCTCCTCCCATTGTTAGTTTCAAGATCTCAAAATTGAAAATTTATCAATAGGATTGGAACACAGAGTTTTCCATTTGTATCCCAGAAGGGATACTACCCCACCTCCCACCTCCCTCTTTTTTTTTTTTAAATTTTTATGTTTTGACCTATAGATGCCTAAGTTGTATTACACATACCCATAAACAGGAGCCAAGGCATAAGTTTTCATTAAATTTACCCAAACTGTTTCTCATTGACTGTATGCTACTTATTTGGGAAGTAAATTTAAGCTTAATTCCTTTAAATTGTCCTACAAGTAAAAGAAAGTGTTACAATGTGATGTTGTATAATTCAGAAAAATATAGAGACCATTTGTGTACCTTAACCCCAACGTTACTGTTGGAAGTTCAATACAAATTATAAATAAAACAATTAACATTTTATATTCCCAATTAGTTCAAATGTATTACCATTTTCACCAAAACCTACAACCAAATTTAACTAATCTAAACATTTCACTAAGCCTTAAAATATCCTATAATATGTGGATAAAGCTTGGGCAGAGTTGAGTACCTGCCAAATAAATTTTACCCAATATACACTTTGCTCTTTAAAGCTATATGACTGGACTATGACTTCAGAGAAATCAAGTCCATTAACTTATATGGTTTATTTTGTATTTCTGTATAAATCTCTACTGAAATACCTCTCTATATAAATATATGTTATTTTTAAGTATACCCTTTTAAACTGCAAATTTTACAGAGTGGATTTTAATGACTATCTTCCTCCAAGCTCTTGGCCTTCTTCAGGCCTGGCATGAAAACTTGTTTTAAGGACTTTTCAGTATCTAGCTCCTTTTTTTTTTTTTTTTAGCACAAGCATCCTTCATATAAAACCAATTTGCAAGCAGTTGTGCCCCAGCCCACACAGCCCAAGGCTCCCACCATCCAGCTGGAGGGGCTTGAATGTTCAATCAAGTTGATCAAATAAGTGTCCAGACTATGTTGTCGTAGTTTTACCGTTCACCCCAATCGCAGCCCCTATATTCTACCACTCCCCCTCTTCCACAGATTGTTCCTTAGGCTTAGAAATGGGGCACAGGTGGACAAGAAGCACAGCAGTCTACTTTGTCTGGAGATGTCGTTTTGGACTCTGATCAGTTCTTTCATGGGCTGACCATTTGTCCAGGGACAAGCTTTCAATCCTACTAATGAAGCACAAGTGATTAGATATATAGGTAGTTAAACATTGCTAGTTACTATGGTAGGTTACTTTGGTATAGACACAGATGTTTGGATGGTGTGTTAATCCCTGGATTACTTTTTGTTTTCCTGAGAAAGATGACAAGGTCTTACTGTGGCATATAACATCTCCTAATCACTAGAGGGTATAAGCTTGTGGCAACATCCACGAGTTATTCCTCCAAGGAGAGAGCTAATAATCAAATAAATTTGAGATATACAGACATATGGCTGCCACTGCTGCACAGTATCTCCAAGCAGGTGAAGTTTAGCTGATGTTTGTGGAGGAGACGTCACTTGCTAGCATACACCTGGCCTCTGAAATGCCAGAGAGCATTACCAAAGGCCACCAAAGCAATACAGCAAAATATTGGTCTCCCTGAGACAAGCAAGACTCCTCCGTCAGTATCAGCTACACCTCAACAGCCTGGAGATACTGTGCAACAGTGGCAGCCAAGTGTCTATATATATCCCAAATCTAATTGGCTATTAGCTCTCTCCTTGGAGAAATAACTCACAGTGGATGCCTCAAGTTTATGTCCTCTAGTGGTTAGGAGATGTTATAAGTCACAATAAAAACTTGTCACCCTTTATAGAGAAACCACAGTTTGCAGATTAGCATACCATCCAAGCATCTTTGTCTATGCTCACAGCTTAACTTGCCATAATAATTAGTACTGCTTAAATGTCTATACATCCAATTGCCTGTGCTTTGTATGACTAAAAAGGTATCACTGGAAAAGCAGTCAACCCATGAAGGGAAACAACCTGAACAGACTAGAGTCCAAAATGACTGTTTTCTTCTCACCCACTTGTGCCCCTTTCCCAAAGCCCAGGAAACAAATTGCGGAAGAGGAGGCATGGTAGAATGTAAAGGCTGTGGAGAAATAGGGGTGAATCATGAGACTACAGCAATATAGTCTGGACTCCTAATTTATCAACGTGCCTGTGCATACAAGCTTCTCCAACTGGACTATGGGAACCTTGGGTTGTTCAAAATTTGGACATAGATACTTGCAAAATGCACCAATTACCTAACTGTATGGCAAACTAAGCAACATCAATGTTATCTGAAAACAACTGTGTTCTTATATAGTAGAATCCCTTAAAAAGAAACAAATAATAATAATTTAAAAAAAAGAAAAACTCCATTTTGAACAGAAAAACCTTCACTCTTAGCTCAAGGCTACACAGCAAATCCCAGGCAGCCCAGACCCCCTTCTCTTTCCTTGCTACTAACCAGCTGTGCATCCAACCATGAAACACAGGCTTACTTAACTGCTGGCTTTTGGCTTCTGTAACTTGCTTATCCTGCTTAAATGTACCCTGAGATTTTCTAAGTGGGCCAAAAGTGCAAGGCAGCTTTGCCTTGTTGGCCTCCCCTTTAAAAGGTACCCCCCCTAATTTACTCCAGACAGCTGTCATATTGGCAACACTGTATGCTGGACAGACAGTCTGAATTGGGCAATGAGACTGTCTTGCCAACTGATCTATGGTTTGTTTATTTGTTCATTTTAATAAATCTGGCTCAACATTAAAAAAAAATAAATAAAGTATTCTATTTATTAAGCCGGGTGTGATGGCACCTTTAATCCTAGCACTTGGGAGGCAGAGGCAGGTGGATCTTTGTGAGTTCAAGGCCAGCCTGGTCTACAGAGGGAGTTCCAGGACAGCTGGGGCTACAGGGAGATCCTGTCTCAAAAAGACCAAAAAAAATATTCTATTTATTATTTAAGAATTTCCTTAATTATGTTGAACATGTTTTAAAATATTTCTTAGCTATCTTTACTTCTCTTGAGAAGTCTCTGTTCAGATCTTTAGCCCATCTTTTAATTGGATCATTTGTTTTCTTGGTCCTTTGTTTTTTAAGTAATTTATAGACTCTGGATGTTAAACCTCTATCAGATGTGTCACTGGTGAAAATTTCCTCCCACTCTGTGGGTTTTCTCTTCACTTCTCTGATTGTTGCAGTTGCTGTACAGAAGCATTTTAGTTTAATGAAGTCCCACGTGGTGATTGTTAACCTTAATTCTTGTGCAGCTGCTGATTTACAGTCTTTTCCTACACCTATATCTTGTAGGTTACTGCCAATGTTTTCTTCTATCAGAGTTTTGGGTTTCTCATTGAGGTCTTTGATCCATTTAGAGTTGACTTTTGTACAGGGTGAAAGGTAGGGTATTAATTTCATTCTTCTACAAGTGGTGATCCAGTTTTGCCAGGACAATTTGCTGAAGATGCTGCCTTTCTTCCACTCAGTGTTCTTGGCCCCTTTGTCAAATATCAGGTGGCTGAAATTGCATGTATTCAAGTTTGGGTCTTCAATTTTGTTCCATTGATCTCCGGGTCTATTTTTGTGCCAGTACCATGTTGTTGTTGTTTACTATAGCTCTGTAATAGAGCTTGAAATCTGCTATAGTAATCCCCCCCCCCGTGTTATTCTTTCTTTCTCAGGGTTCTTTTCTCTATCTGGGGTCTTTTGTTTTTCCATGTGAATTTTAGGATACTTTTTCTAATTATGTGAAGAAAGTCATGGGGATTTTTACTGGTATTGCATTGAATCTGTGTATTGCTTTGGGTAGGATGGTCATTTTTACTATATTAATTCTTCCAATCCGTGAGGATGGGAGGTCCTTCCATCTTCTGGTGCCTTATAAAATTTTCATTGTAGAGATATTTAATGTCTTTGGTCAAGTTTGTTCTGAGATATTTTATTTTTTTGAGGCTACTGTGAATGGGAGGGTTTCCATGTACTCCTTTTCCAATAGCTTATTATTGGCATATAGAAAGGCCACTGATTTTGTAGATTAATTTTGTAGCCTGCCACTTTACTGAAACTGTTAATAGTTCAGGCATCCCTTAGGTACATTATCATGTCATCTGCAAAAAGGGATAGTTCAACATCCTCTTTTCCAATTAGTACTCCTTTATTTTTTCTTTCTCTTTTCTCATTGCTCTAGCAAGATTTTTGAGCACTATATTAAAAAGGAGTAAAGATAATGGCAGCCTTGCTGAGTTTCTGAGTTTAAGGGGAATGCTTCTAATTTTTCTCCATTTAGAATGATGTTGACTGTGAGTTTGTTGTATATAGCTCTAATTATATTGAGCAATGTTCCCTCTGGTCCAATTCCCTCTAGAACTTTAAACATGAAGGCATATTGAATTTTATCAAAGGCCTTTTCAACATCAATTGAGATGACCATGTGGTTTGGTCTTTGAGTCCATTTATATGATTTATGACATTTATTGATTTATGTATGTTGAACCATTCCTACATCTCTGGAATAAATCCTTCTTGATCAGTAGAACTTTTTGATGTATGCCTGTATGCTGTTTGCAAGTATTTTGTTGAGAATTTTTAGAATGATATTCATTAAGGATATGGGTCTATAGTTTTCATTTTCGGTTGTATCTTTGCCTGGTTTGATTATTAGAGTGGTTCTGGCTTCATAGAAGGAATTTGGGAGATTTCCCTCTGTTTCTACCCTTTTGAATAACTTAAATAATATTGGTTATAGGTCCTCTTTAAACGTCTGATAGAATTTTGCCATAAATCCATCTGGGCCTGGTCTATTTTTAGTTGGGAGGTTTTGTATTGCTGTTTTAATTTCCTCATATGCTATGGGTCTTTTTAAGCTGTTGATCTCTTCTTAGTTAAGCTTTGGTAAGTCCCATGATTTCAGATATCCATCCATTTCTTTCAGGTTTTCAAATTTATTACAGTATAGCTTTTCTAAGTATTCCCATATAATGTTCTGGATCTTTTTGTTGTTTGTTGTAATGTTTCCCCTTTCATCTCCAATTTTGTTGATCAAGAAAAGATTTAGAACATAACACTATTTTTTTCTAAATCTCAAAGCTTTAGATCAGGAGTAGTTTCTTGGCGTGAGACAAATCACATCTCATTTATGATTTATTTTTTTAGGAAAATAGGAGGACCAAATAAATACTGAAGTCTCTTGTACTCCCATGACAACACAATCAAAAATGTATTTCTGTAACAAGTTTTTAAGAGAGAGCTGATGTGAAGTCATTTTCAGGTGATGGAAAGGATGCATAAAAGACTACTTTCACACCTGCTATAAGAAGGCAGAGCACTCTGCTAACTGTTGCTTTTCTCCAAGACATACCAAGCTCCTCTGAAGAATGCTGGCCAATGGCCAGCACATTACAATTGATTCCAGGTTACTCACTTTCCCTGTAGTTACCAAACATATCCACAACTCCTCTTTAAAATGCCATGGGCACCACTTATCTCCAGGCCACCTGGAACATAAAATCATCAACGGGTTTGCTGAAAAGTTTTCTGGTGCAAACTGCGGAAGAGGGGGCGCGGTAGAATGTAAGGGCTGCGATTGGGGTGAATGGTGAAACTACAACAATATAGACTGGACACTCATTTGATCAACTTGATTGAACATACAAGCCCCCCCTTTCAGGATGGTGGGACCCATGAGCTGTGTGGGTTTGGGCACAACTGCTTGCAAATTGGTTTTACATGAAGGATGCTTGTACTCACAAATTATCACCTATTGTTAAAAAAAATGAAAACAAAACAAAACAAAAAAGCAGAGAAAGATGCAGAAAACTTACGGCAGAATGCACGATCTGCGATGGGTAGGGGTGGGGTGCGGGGGAAGGGAAGGGGATATATGCCTGAACTGAATTGGAAAATGATGTATGAAATACACAAAGCATCAATAAAAATAAATTTTAAAAAAAAGAAAATTCAAAAAAGGAATTTTAGTTTCTGTTAGAACTAAGAAGAGAGACAAATATAGAGACACAGAAAGAAAGATCCAGAAAGATGGTCTCATATTATTTTTATTATACAATGATGTTGGCAATATGACATTATACTAATAATAGTAGCATACACCATATTAATATTTTGAACACTAAATTCTTGTTCCTCTAAACTTTCCTTTTTAATTTTTAGTATTTATTTATTTATATGCTCATGAATGTTTTACTTTCATGTAAGTGTCATGCAATGCCCAAGAAGACCAGAAGAATTAGCAGATCCCTAGAATGGGAGATATGGATGGTTGTTAGCAGCCATGTGGGTGCTGGGAACCTAATCCAGGTCCTCTTCAAGAGCAGCCAGTGCTCTCAACTGCTGAGCCATCTTTCCAGCTCCATAGAGTTTGCCAATAAATTTCATATGCATGCTTAATGTATAAGTATATAAGCACATAGATAAGGAATGCCCAAAATGTAGCAGCAATTATGAGGTCCACTAATGAAAGAACAGATAAGTAAGTTCACCCTACAATTGCAAATGCTGAGATGAGGAATTGGAAGTAATGCAACCTGCATAGAGAAGTAGACTTTGAAATGAATTTTACCTAAGGTTTTTGATGAAAGATTTTTTTAAAGCTGGAAGAGTCACATGTAACAAGGGAGATCTGAGGTGGGAGTTTCTGGAGGCAGACATCCACAGAACAATCTAGGAAGGCTTCGAGAATAAAATCACACACCCACCAGTACTTCATAGACTATTTAAATGTTGAAAAAGCAGAGTATCAGCCCATATTTTTTTTTCTGAATTTCCCTCACTTAGACCCCTTAGTACAATAAAAATTATAAAATTCTACGAATGCTTTTTGTCAAGTTCATACTCATAAAATAGCTACTACTGAAGTTTTCTTTCATCCACATCTGAATCATAACATGAAGACTACATTTGAGCCTGCCTGGGAGAGTTCCTTTGGGGTACATGATAATGTTTCTCTCTAATTTCAACATTACTTAGGATTATATTCAGGAGACAATGAAACCAAGTAGATTATACTTCATGCTTTAGAAACACTGCTTGGATCTTTCCACCTTTTCTGCAAAAAATATCTTTGCTATTTTGCATCTTCATTTGGTTGAATGACAATAAAACATCCCAGTTGGCAAACAAATAATAAGATTATCAGGCATGTTTCCTTTGATTCAATATTGTATAAGACTAAAATTGTACAGATTTAGTCCTAAATTATAGGACTAAAAATAGCTAAAAGTCAAATCCCTGAGTAGCTTCTGGCTGTTTAATGCCAATTCTGGCTACTATTGTGAGCATTGTGAGCTGTGGTTAAAAACAAAAAGCAAAAGCAGAACAGAATAATGTGAAGAATATTGGGCAAACTACTGAATTTTGCTATTTTGGTATAAGAAAAAATACTTTTTCTATGTTGCTAGAATCCAACCCATGGTTTTGTAAATGCTAAGTAAGCTTTCTACCACTGAGCCATATTTTAAGGCCTTATATTTTCCTTAAGAAGTTAAGAATGGGGCTGGAGAGATGGCTCAGTGGTTAAGAGCACTGGCTCTTCTTGCAGAAGACCAAGATTCAAATTCTAGCACCCACATGGCTGCTACCATCTGTGTTTCTCCAGTTCCAGGGGATATGATGCCCTCTTCTTTCTTCTGAGGGCACTTTACTACCTGAGTGCACTTACACATATGCAGGCATAACATGCATACACATAAAATAAAAACAAATAAGTAAAAAACAGTTTTTAATAAAAGTTAAGAATGGGTTAGGAATAAGATGGGAACCAGAAGCTGCATGTGCCCTGATAAAGAAAAAGAAGCAGAAGAAGGAAAAATAGAATGTACTACAGAGAGAGAAAGATAGGAAGAGCTTCAGAAATTCACTAAAGCAAAGATCGGCTATCTAAAGAGTGCCAAATAAAAGACAGCAAACACAAAGAAAAACAGCTAAGCATAGCTTCAGCTGTGTGGCTCCTGGTGCAGGCAGAGGGGCAAGAGACTCCTCTGAAAGGGAAGCCAGGTAGCTTTCACACAAAGGAAGCTGGCAATCCTTACCTCAGGAAAAGCCCAAACCTCAAAGCTGGTGGTGGGCTTTGGTCAGACAATAATTTTTCTGGCAGATGGATCAGCAATAGAGAAGAGTCTCTTTACCACTCTGTATGACTTGAAACTGAGCTACCCCGGGGCCCTAAGAACAAGGAGAAACCACAACACAGGGAGTCTGAAGCTAATCTCTTACAACTACTGGGCCAGAGACTGCTCTGGGAGGCAGTTGACCTTAAAAAGGCCAGACACTAAGAAGGTGAACAAGGAAAGCTGAATGAGACTCCAACAGTAAACTGTGGAAGGTAAAGAACCTACCAACTAAAAATAACGCTGGAGTTTGATAGCCCTGAGCAGGTAGGTCAGTCTTTGGAACAAACCACTTATCTACTGTTCACTACTATAGAATCCCAAACCTCTGAAGCTCCAGCAGTCTACTTGAGATCCACAGCTGCATCTCCTAGGCAGAGCAGTTAATGCTTAGGAGTTATTGGCAGTATGAAGAAAGATCCTCTGCCTAGACAGACACATTGTGTTGTTTCCCACACTCCTAGCCCACTTGGGAGACAATCTAGTTAGAGCATTAGCCATTCCAGGGGGTATGAGTTGGAGAATCTTGGGAGGTGGAAAGAACCTGACCCAGCCAAGACTGCAAAAGTATTTCCACAGAGAGATCTTGTATACATAGCTACTCAAATGACAGCTCTGGAAGATAGCACACACTTGTCCAAAACAGACTCAACCCCACTATAAACCAAAGAATTTACAGTATCAGATAACACCTTGCCTGTCTCCAGCATTCTAAGAACTAGAAAGAAGCAGTTCCCATGCTTCGGTTTTTTTGTCTTTACCCTAGTACTTCCCTATTTTATATTTTATTGAATTTTTACAAATTCCATACAATATTTTGATCATATTTAGACCTCCTCCCTTATCTGCATCCACATATAGGCCCCTTCCCCCCACCCGCTCCCTGATTTCATGTACTCTGCACATATGTTAAGTCTGTGTTCCTAAATGTCCTTCCATCTGTATCCATTCACTGGAGCCTGAATAACATATCTAACATCACATCTATAAAGAAAACCAGCTCTCCCTTTCACAGTATTCATAGTTGCCAAGATTCTCTCAGCTAAGGATGGGGCTTCTTGCCTACTTCCCCAATTTTATAATGGGATTATTTTCTGGCTTGAGCTTGCATGGGTCTTGTGCATGCTTTCCGATTGTTGTAAGTTCATATAAGTAACTTCCTAGTTGTCTGGAAAACTCTGATTCCTTGTGATCATTCTCTTACATTCTTTTATCACCCTCTTTCACAATGAGCTCCGAGCTTTAGGTGGTAGAGATTTGATATATTCACTTATTCTCTACGTTTGATCAGTTCTGGAACTTTATAGTAGTCTCCATCTGTTGCAAGAAGAAGCTTCTTAGCAAGCGATGAGAGGTGCACCTGTCTGTATATATAAACATAAACATAAGGGTATATATTTAGAATATGATAAAAAATTAAGTTTGTCTAGGGATGTGACAAAATTAGATTTTTCTGTAAGATCTATGACCTCTCCAGTCATGTGTATCTGGTTCTGTTTACACTACCACATATGAATTTGCTACTATTGAGTGAAGCTTAAGTCAAATTAGATAGTTGCTGATTACCCCCAAGAAAAAAGTGCCACTACAGCACCAGAAGAGATTATTTTCTGGGCTGGTCATTGTTGTGGTTCACAGAATTTACACCTGGATGGAGCCATTGGTTGGTTTTCTCCCTTGGCAGCTTGCATAAAATCTTCTGATGCTATGGAAGCTAGTCCTCAGGAAGGAGGCTTCTAGGTCAGTTCCAGCTTGATTGCTCCAAGCCCTATGTCCAAAGTATTTCCTGTCTTCAGCCATAGGATCTTACCTTCAAGTTTTAGAAGGCGATCAAGGGCTGTAACAATAGCCTGTGTTATTGGGGGAGTCTCTTGGACTACCTGCCCAATGACTGCCTAGGGTGTGTTTTTGTTATATAGCCTTCAGCTATAAACATGCACTCAGAAAGATAGGTAGATAGATAGCTGATGGATAGATGGCATATAGATAGATAGATAGATAGATAGATAGATAGATAGATAGATAATAGACAGATAGATGATGATGGACAGCTTTAGTGTCAACTTGATGCACTTGGATTGAGGGAGTCTCAACTGGGGAATTGCCTCCATTGGCCTGAACTGTGTGCATGTCTGTGGGGTATTTTCTTGATTGTTGAATGATGTGGGATGGCCCAGACCACTGTGGGCAATGCCACCTCTGGGCAGGTTGTTGTGTATTACATAAGAAAGCAGGCTGAGCATGAGCCAGAGGAGCAAGCCAGTGAGCAGCGTTCCTCCCTGACCTGTGCTTCAGCTGCTACTTCCAGGTTCCTGCCCTGAGTTCCTTCCTTGGGCTCCCTCAGTGATGAACTGTGACCTGGGAGATATAAGCCAAATAATCGCTTTCTTCCCCAAGTTGGTTTTGGTCAGTGTGTTTTGTCACAGCAATAAAGAAGCTAACTAGAACAGAAATAGAGATAGATAGATAGATAGATAGATAGATAGATAGATAGATAGATAGATATAGATAATAGACAAAGATGATTGATAGATGATTGATAGATGATATATGGATAGATGATAGATGACATAGATGATAGATGACATAGATGATAGATAGATGATAGATAGATAGATAGATAGATAGATAGATAGATAGATAGATAGATAGATAGGAGAGATTTGGAGCTAAGATCCACAAATGAGAGAGGACATACATTGCTTGTTTTTCCGAATCCATGTTATTCACTTAATATAAAAGTTTCTAGATCCATTCATTTAGCTCTAAATTTCATGATATTGTTATTCTTTACTGCTGAGTAGAACTCCATTGTGTAATATTTCACATTTTCATTATCCATTCATCAGTTGAGGAGCATTTAGGTTGTTTGCATTTCTTAACTTTTGTGAAAGAGCAGCAACAAACATAGCTGAGCTAGTAGCTCTTCAGTTGCTTAGGAATTAAGTTCAACAATTGACAAATGGGACCTCATTAAACTAAAAAGCTTCTGTACAGCAAAGAAAACAACTAACCGAATGGAGAGGAATTCTACAGAGTAGGAGAGAATCTTCATCAGCTATATATCTGACAAAAGATTAATGTCCAGAATATACAAAGAAGACAAAAAAAACAAAGAATCAAGTACATAAATGATCCAATTAAAACATGGGCTATGGATCTGAACAGAGAGCTCTCAAAAGAAGAAGTAAAATGGCTAAGACATACCTTTAAAAGTGTTCAACATCCTTAGTAATTAGAGAAATGCAAATAAAAACTACTTTAAGATTTGACCTTACCTAAGAATGACTAAGATCAAGAGAACAAATGTCACCAAATGCTAGCAAGGATGCAGGAAAAGGGGAATGCTCATTCACTGCTGGTAGGATTGCAAACTGGTGAAATCACTGTGGAAGTTGCTGTAGAGAATTCTTTAAAAATTGAAAATGGGCTGGAGAGATGGCTCAGCAGTTAAGAGCACTGACTGCTCTTGCAGAGGATCTGGGTTCAATCCCCAGCACCCAAATGGCAGTTAAGAACTATCTTTAATTCCAGTTTCAGGGGAATCCAACGCCCTCTTCTGACCTCTGCAGCATTGCATGACATGGATGCACAAACCTACATGCAGACAGTACACTCATACACATAAAAAAAAGAGAAAAAAAATAAAAATAAAAATTGAAGACAAATCTAACATATTATCCAGCTATGCCTTCCTTGGCATATATCCAGAGGACTCAGCATCATACTACAGAGACACTTGCTCAGCCATGTTTGTTGCTATTCTTTAGGATACACTTAAAAGTACTTTCAGTTTATGATATTCTTTTTTTTTTTTTTTTTATTAATTTTATTTATTTCTGTATGTGTACGAATGTATTGTCTGCATGCAAGTCTGTGCACCCGTGTCGTGCAATGCCGCGGAGGTCAGAAGTGGGCGTCGGATTCCCCTGGAGCTGGAGTTCTCCTGGAGTTGGAGTTTCAGACGGTTCTCAGCCGCCATGTGGGTGCTGGGGATCGAACCCGGGTCCTCTGCAAGAGCGGTCGGCGCTCTTAACCGCTAGGCCATCTCTCCAGTTTATGATATTCTTAAAACCATGCAATTATTTTTATTCCCATTGACATATTTATCTAACTTTGTTTGCACTTTTTTCATTTATTAGGCAACCTTTTTTCTTTTCCTTTTCTTTTTTTCCCCCTTTCCCTTTTTACTATATTTTTAGTAGTATTTTGACAATATCTTGTTAGCTCAAACAAAAAAAAAACTTCATGTTTCTCAAATTCTTTGTTTACATTTTTGCATATATCTATTATTGTTTCTGAAATGCCTTAGTGAATTTGTTTTTTTTCTTTCCTTTATCTTTTCTAATCTTTTGATTTTCTGTTTTCCACGCTATAACAGTCCTTTCTATTCTTTCTCATTTTTTTTAAGATTTCTTTTCCTCCAACAAAATCCAGAGAATTATTTAAGAATTATTTTGAAAATTATTATTCAAAAAACTTGAAAATCTAAAAGAAATGGATGAACTCCTAGATAGATATAACCTACAAACTTAAATCGGAGAACAATGAGATGGCTGTGAGACACCTGTCACCAAGCCTGACAACCTAAGATCCATTCCCAGAAACCACATAGTTTCCTCAAGATGTCCTTTGACCCCACCATGCCCCCCCACACACACATACTCACACACACACACAAACACATAAATGCAAACAATAAATTTAGGTGATATAAATATAAAAATTCCAAATCCATAACAGTCAAAAAGCAGATTGAAACAGTAATTAAAAGTACCCCAATAGGGCTGAAGAGATGTCTCCATGGTTAAGAGCACTGACTGCTCTTGCAAAAGACTTGGCCTTGATTCCTAGCACCCACAAGGCAGTTAAAAATTATCTGTAACTCCAGTTCTTCTGGCCACTGAGGGCATTGCACAGCATGGTTGCACTTCATACATGTAGGCAATACACTCATCCACATAAAATTTTTAAAATTAAAAAGAGCCCCCACAAAGGAAGCCCAGAACTAGGAAGATTCACTGCCGAATTCTATCAAACATGTACAGAGGAACTAGCACCAATTCTCCTCAAAATGTTCCACCAAATAGAAAGGGAGCTATACTATCAAAATCATTAACAAAGCCAGGAGTACCCTGATACCAAAACTGGATAAGGGCGCGGCAAACAAGAAAACTGCAGACCAGTTCCCCTGATGAACAGAGGTACCAAAATTCTCAATAAAATCCTGATAATTATAGTCAAAACACATTAAGAAAAATCATACACCATGACCAAGGGATAAAAACTTAGTTCAACACATGCAAAACAATAAGGGAGACACATCATATAAATAGACTTAAGGGAAGAAATTACATGATTAACACAATGTTCAATGACACACCAAAAAAGGCCTTTGGCAAATTTCAACACTAGCTCCTGAGAAAAGCCCTGATGAACCTTGGGTTTCTGCTATTTTTTTTTTCGTTTTATTTTATTTGGCTTAATTTGGCTAGAATTTTGTCAACTTTATCTTTTCAAATACAGAATATACTCTACATAATAGTGGATATGTACAAGAGGCCTACAGACAATATTATATAAAATTGGAAAACTAAACACATTTCCTCTAAAATCAGAACTGAGACAAGGCTGCCCACTCTCATCACTCATGTCCAATGATATTCAGAGTTCTAGGTAGAGCCATAAGACAAAACAAAGAGCCAAAATGATGCAAGCAAGAAAAAAATAACTCCAAGTACCCCTAATTTGCAAGCAACACGGTCTTATATTTAAAAGAACCTCCTGACAGATACACTTAGATATCACATACACTTTCTTTTTTTTTAATAAATCTTTATTTTTTATATGTATGAATTTACTTTCTGCATGTAGGTTTGTGTACCCTTGTCGTGCAATGCCGCAGAAGTCAGAAGAGGGCCTTGGATTCCCCTGGAACTGGAATTTCAGACGGTTCTCAGCCGCCATGTGGTTGCTGGGGATCAAACCCGGGTCCTCTGCAAGAGCGGTCGGCGCTCTTAACCGCTAGGCCATCTCTCCAGCCCTTTTTTTTTTTTTTATTTTTTTTTTCACATACACTTTCAGCAAAGTGACAGGATATAAAAATCAGTATATAAAAGTCTACAGCCTTTTATATGAAAATAATAAATTTATTATTTTCATATAAAAGGGAGAAAGAAATAAAGAAAATATCCCATTCATAATATGTTCAATAAGATACCTAAGAATAAGCCATGAAGATTTAATGGTGCAATCACCATTAAATGTCAATTATGTTCTTCACAGAACTAGGAAAAAAATCCCCAAAATTCATATGGAAGCACAATGACCCCAAACATAAAAGACAATTGTAAGCATAAAGAGCAATTCTAGAGCTTTCACAATAACCAAACTCAAAGTATTGAACCATAGAATCAAAACCTATATGCTGTCAGTGCAAAACAGACTTGAAGACCAATGGAAAAGAATGGGAGACCCTGAAATAACCACAACTACAGCCACCTGTAGTGGTAAAAAGGGTATGAAAATAATAAACATTGTAATAAAGCCCTTTCAACAGATGGTACTAGGGAAATGAGTCATCCACATGCACAAGAATAAAACTAAATCCATGTCTTCCAGTCTGCATAAAAATTGATTAAAATGGACCAAAGACTTAGCTGGGCATGGTGGCACACGACTTTAATCCCAGCACTCAGGAGACAAAGGCAGGCAGATCTCTGTGAGTTCAAACCCAACCTGCTCTACATAGTGAGCTCCAGGACAGCTGGGACTACAGGGGGACCCTGTCTCAAAAAGACCAAAAAGAAAAATTGGACCATAGACTTTAATGTAAAACCCATAACTTAGAAATAGCTACAAGGAAACATTGGTAAAACACTTCAGGATAGAGGGATAAGCAAGAACTCCCAGAAACAGATTCAAATAGCACTTAAAATAATCCGAAAGATTGGAAAACGGGGTGACATGCAATTAAAATTTCTCATCACAGCAATGGAAACAATTACCAGAGTAAAGAGACAGCCTACAGAATAGGGGAAAAATAACTTTGACAACTGTGTATCCAACAGGGAATATCTAGAATATATAACAAACTGCAGAAATTAAACTACAAAAGACTTATCCAAACAAACAAAAAAAATGAGTGAATGTACAGAATTTACACTTTTCAAAAGATGCACTATAAATCGCCAAAAAAAGTATTTGAAAAAGTACTCAATATCCTTATCCGCCAGGGAAATGCAAATTAAAATTGCTTTAAGATTCCATCTCCCACCAGTTAGGTATTATAAAGAAAACAAATGAGAACAAACACTGGTGGGGATGTAAGGAAAGAGGAGCCTTATGAACTCCTGCTGGGAGCTGAAATTGGTTCGGTCAATGTGGAGATTTTCAAAAAACTAAAAGTAAAACTTCCATATTCTCCACCTGTACCACTCCTGGGAACATAGTTGAAGGACTCTAAGGTAAACCTTCACAGAGATACTCACACATCCATATTTATCGATTCACTATTCACAATGGATAAGGAATGGAAGCACTCAAACATGAACAGATTCTGAAAATCCGGCACAAAAAAATGGAAATTTACTCATTTATAAAGAACAATGAAATTATTCCATTTGTCAGAAAATGGATGCAACTAGAGACCATTACGTTACAGAAATCAGAAAGAGAAAGCCAAGTACGACTTTTCTCTAAATTTAAATGAGAGAGAGAGAGAGAAAGAGAGAGAGAGAGAATAGGTCTTGAAAAGGGGGAATAATCCATTGCTGATGTCAGAGCTCCTGTGTGTGTGTGGGACCAAGGGGCTGTGTGGATTTGGGCACAACTGCATGCAAATTGTTTTACATGAAGGATGCTTGTACTCACAGTTTATCACTTATTGTTAAAAAAAATGAAAATGAAACAAAACAAAAACTGAGAGAAAGATGCAGGACTGTTATGGCAGAATGTATGATCTGGGATGGGGTGGGGTGGGGTGGGGGGAAGGGAAAGGGAAATATCCCTGAACTGAATTGGAAAATGGTGTATGAAATACACAAAGCATCAATAAAAAAAAAGAAAAGAAAAGAAAAGAAAAGAAAAGGGGAAATATATGAGAAGGGAGGAAGAGATTTTTTTTAAGGGAGGACAGAAGGAGTAAGAAAAGAGTAATATATATGACATGAAAGTGGAAGGGGAAACTAGAAAGAGACAGGGAACCAATAAGAGAAGGGCAGAGAGGATGAGAAAGTGCTGTAGTAGAAGGGGTGAATAAGAAGGAAGTGTGATGACATATATAGGAAAATATCATAATCAAATCCATTATTTATGCTAACTTAAAAAATTATAAATGACCTGGGCATGTCGGTGCAGGCCTTTAATCCCAGCACTCAGGAGGTGGAGGCAAGCAGATCTCTGTGGGTTCAAATTCAGCCTGGTCTACATATTGAGTTCTAGGCTAGCTGGGGCCACACACACACAAACACACACACACACACACACACACACACACACACACACATACACACACACACATGCAGGCACACACACTTACATTAAGGGAGTCCCAGTCTGAGATTGTGAGCTCAGCCTACAATGTAGCCTTTTATTCTTGAACAAGTCTCTTACATCTTAGTAAATGCAATAAAGGAAACCACCTCAACAGTAATTAACAAAGAAAACATTCACTATAATAAGTATAGAAAAACAGAAAGTAGGTGGGATTAGAGAGGAAACTCTGATTTTACCTGAGAGGGAGGTAACAAAAGATGTACCAAGACCCTGAAAAACCCTTCCTGAACCCCAGGCAACAAGGTGCAGATAGATAAGAGCAGCAGGAGAGTGTGGAGACCTGTTGGATCCTTGATGTGCCTCTAAGAGAGCGACTCCTGCACATCTTCCAGCTCCACTATCCTTTGCTTAGTCTGCCAAGCACAAGAGTAAGAGGGAGAAAGGCTGGGTGATGCCCCAGGTGATGCTGTCTCCCAGACAGAATGTCCTGGGTAGAGCATTCTATGTACTATTCCAATCAAAGGTGGTCCTGCTCTTCCCACCAAACAGGGTATGAAGCAATGAAAGATCAATATGTAACTCAAGCAAGAAAAAGGGTCATTTACACAGTTGGATAAGACTTTTGATCATTATAGATTGTATTCTTCCCCAAATACAAAGAATATCATCTTCAAATAAAATTAACATGCCACGACTATGTAAAAATATTAACCAAGTTTATTTTAATTAATCAGATACATATAGAATAACTGGATACAAACAGAAATATGGATAAAAATGGAATTTTCAACTTTATTAAAAGATTTAGTTAAAAATAAAGAAAAG
This sequence comes from Rhizomys pruinosus, assembly GCA_009823505.1. Classification (NCBI taxonomy): domain Eukaryota; kingdom Metazoa; phylum Chordata; class Mammalia; order Rodentia; family Spalacidae; genus Rhizomys; species Rhizomys pruinosus. The sequence goes on along the minus strand of VZQC01014231.1, from coordinate 74,787 downwards.
AAACAAAGAAAAACACAATGGATAATTTATGTTACATCCTCAAAATCAAAGCATGCAAGAAATATAAAAACATCATGAGGAGAAAATTCCTATTTTGAAAATTATACCAAAACCACCAAATGAAAATTTAATGAAAAATATCAAATGATTCCTTGATAAAAGGAAAACGAGTTATAAGATGCAGGAGTTATATAAGACTTCAACTAATATTGTAGTCTTGAAATTAATCTAGAGAAAATCATAACATTTAAAGGGAAGATGAGGGGCTGGAGAGATAGCCTAACAGCTAAGAGCACCGAATGCTCTTGCAGAGGACCCACGTTCAATCCCCAGCACCCACATGGTGGCTAGGAACCGTCTGTAACTCCAATTCCAGGAGAACTCCAGTTCCAGGGGAATCGGAGACCCTCTTCTGACCTCCGTGGCATTGCACGACACGGGTGGACAAACCTATAAGCAGACAGTACATTCATACACATACAAAAAAATAAATAAATAAAAAATAAAGGGAAGATGAATGAAAAAAATCAAACAAGCTGCTTTGTTGGCTACCAACAAAGGGGAAAAAAGCAAGTCAATGATCAGAAGCACAAAATATGTTTTTACTCAGTGTGGATTTAAGAAATAGAAGGTAATTTTACAGACATAATTTAATAATAAAAAATACTAACCAACCAGATATTGAAGAATCAGAAAAGGAAAAAGAAATAGTCAAATACCATGGAACAGGCACCAGTAGGAAGCTAGTCTCACTGGGTGTTGATAGCGTCTCTCGAAGGAGAACAGCAGGGCTAGGGCTAGGAAAACTTTCAAAGCTACAAACTGGAACCAGCAGCTCCTGGTGGAACAAGCTACTGCAGCTAAGATGCAGATGAATGCTAGGCCACCCCAAAAGCAAACAGGAAGAGTGCGACCCTCCGTCAGGTGGCCGGTCTGCCTCTAGCATCCTCTCACTGGTCGTGCCTAACAGGAAAGTAGCTGACAGGAAAAATGTGATTTAGAGAGGCTCGGGGAGCAACATGGATAGAGAATACAGACAGGTCTGAAATCGAGCAATTGCTTTATAAGCTTGTATGCATCCACGCTGAAAGTTATGGCAGATCCCATCACTTGGATTTCTTCTATATGCCCAAATTAAAGACTTTTCGTTTGCATAACAGCTCTTCATTGTTACACACTAAGACACTAAAAAGTAACCATAGCCCAATTCAGGTTATTTTGGTGGTGATAGTATAAAATGAATTTTATTAAACTCTAAATTTTGAATATTTTTCTTTATTTACACTGCCTATCTTTATTTAAATACATTTATGTTCATTTCACCCTTCACAGTTGTTCAAACTCATGCACAGGTTTCATAAAGCTGAACTTTTTTGTATGTTTAAATAAGGTAAGTGGTCATAGAAAGTATATTTACTTTCTCTGGAGCTGTTGTTTTGGATTCTGGTTAATTCCAGCTGTTTCCTTTCACGGGCTAACAGTTTGTCCAGGAATAACCTTTCAGTCCTACTAATGAAGCACAGGCATTTAGATATATAGGTAATTTACACTTTTTTTTTTTTTTTGGTATTTTTGAGTCAGGGTCTCCCTTTTAGTACCAGGTGTCCTGGACCTCACTCTGTAGACCAGGCTGGCCTTGAACCCACAGAGATCCACCTATCTCTGCCTCCGGAGTGCTGGGATTAAAGGCATGTGCCACCATGCCCAGCGATATATAGGTATTTAAACAGTACTAATTATTATGGTAGGTTACTTTGGTATAGACACAGATATTTGGATGGTATGTTAATCTATGAATTACATTTTTTCCTGAAAATATGACAGGGTCTTACTGTGGCTTATAACACCTCCTAACCACTAGAGGATGTAAGCTTGTGGCATCAGCCATGGGTTATTCCTCCAAGGAGAGAGCTAATAGCAAATTATATTTGGGATATACAGGCATATGGCTGCCACTGCTGCACAGTATTTCCAGGCAGGTGAGGTGTAGCTGGTGCTGACGGAGGAGTCTTGCTTGACTCAAGGAGACCTATATTTGCTTTATTGGTTTAGTGACCTTTGGTAACACTCTCTGGTATTCCAGAGACCAACTGTACACTTGCAAGTGTGGTCTCAATACATCTTTCCCATGCTTACATCAGGTCTTCGACAGCAGGGCCTTATTATCTCTCTTCTTGCAGGTATCCCAGTTTACAGGCAAGAAGCCTTTACCTTTTGGGGGGGGGGCTTGGATCCCCTGGCCAACATCTCCTTGGTAGAATAATCCATTGCTGATAGCAGAGCTCTCCTGTATTAATATATTTTGCTTAAGTGCATAGCTTAAGGAGACTTTAGTATTATATTTGGTTCTGAATAGGGAATAATCCTTTTCGCAGTTTCTATGTCTATTAGTCAATTAAAGAAGGTGGTTTTACTGGTTTTATAAGAGATTATCTCTATGACAGTTGGCTCCAATTTACAGTTAGAGAACAACCTCATCATCAGCATATTCCGCCTTCTTCTATGCAGGAGAGGTAAGAAAATCTCTCCTATTAAAACTTTGTGGTACCTAGAAGGTAAGTTTTGTTAGGACTCATTATAAATAGTTTTTACAAGTAGGATGAACCGAGGGGTTTGATGTCTGTAGCAATCTGAGGCTTTTCTTCCTTTCAATGTTCAGATGGGCCAACCTTTCTGCTGGCACTTCCTGGAACATCCTACACAATGCAAAGCTGTATCTTTTCTTTCTCAGCCTTTAAGTTGGTGACATTTTGACCTGTGGGAACATACAAATCTTTTCCCATAGTTTAAGATTTGAATTGCAAAGTTTTTGACAAAAAGGTTTCAAAAATATCTGTATCCCCCTTTTTATTTTAGGTTTTTGTTTTTTGACCCATGAGTCTCAAAAAGGAATTTGTAGTACACATACCTATAGGCAGGAATCAAGGCGCAGATTTCATCAAAATCACCCAAGTTATTTTGGGTGACTATATGTCATTAACTTGGGAAGGAAACTTAATTTCTTAAGTTAAATCATCCTACAGGTGAAAGAGAATGCTACAAGATGATACTGTACAACAGAAAAATTATAGAGAACATTTGTATGTGCCAATCCCAAAATTATTGTTATATAGGTTTTAAGTAAAACAAATGTGAACGACAGCAATTTATATTTCCAATTAACTAAGGTGCATTACCATTTTTATGAGAATCTTTAAACCAATGTTGTTTAGTATACACATGTTTACTTTTACTAAGTTCTAAAACACCATGTAACCTGTAGACAGAGTCTGAGCAAAATTGGATACTTGTTGAACTCACATCAATTAAATATACATTAATCAAATATAGACCCATGTCCCTCTCTCGCCCATCCCACCCCTCCCGATTCACCATTTCAGTCAGTTTTCTGATGCAGTCTTTCTGTTGTTGTTCTTTTAATATGCATCCCTCTCCACAAGAAATACTTACAACTAGGTTATTGGTGCTAGCATCCACAGATGAGGGATACCATTCATTGTTTGTTTTTCTGGGACTGTGTTACTTCACTTAATATAATATCTTCTAGCTCCATCCATTTACCTGCAAAGTTCATGATGTTGTCTTTCTTTACCACTGCATAGAACTCCATTGTGTACACATGTACCACATTTTCTCTATCCACTCATCATTTGAGGGGCATTTGGGTTGGTTCCAACTTTTTGCTATTGTGAACAGAGCTGCAATAAATATAGCTGTGCATGTATTTCTGCAGTAAGATGAGTCTTGTGGGTATACACCCAGGAGTGGTATGACTGGGTCAAATGGAAAAGTAGACTGTTTTGCTTCTCATCCAACCATGCCCCTTTTCTAAGCTTAGGGAACAATCTGCGGAAGAGGGGGCGTGGTAGAATTTAAGGGCTGTGGTTGGGGTGAATGGTGAAACTACAGCAATATAGACTGGACACTCATTTGATCAACTTGATTGAACATACAAGCTGGATGGTGGGACCCTTGGGCTGTGTGGGTTTGGGCACAACTGCTTGCAAATTGGTTTTACATGAAGGATGCTTGTACTCATAAATTATTACTTATTGTTAAAAAATAAAAAATAATAATAAATAATAATAAATAAAAAATAGAAAGTATATTTACAATATCATATTGCTCTTGAGTGGCCTCTGAATTGTGTGATTTTTTACTACATTTCTGTAGGGCTATGAGAAGATGGGGGAGCTGGGCTTGCTTTAGTGATGTGAAGCAAAAAGGTCCCTGCTGTGAAAGGAAGAAGAAAAGGATGATGAGAATCATTGACTCACAGGAGAAAATTCTGCTCATCCGGGAGCCTTTGTGAGGCTTGTTTTCAACCCTTTCTCTTGACGGTTTCTTGGCATGGGAATATATTTTGGCTCAAAGTTGGAAAAAATATCAAATGATAATATATCAATAGGATTTTATTAGAGATATAAAATTTATTATAGGCATTTGACTATGTAAACATATGTCACTTGGATCTACTGTAAGGATGTTATTTTTGCATCTTGTTCTGGAATTTGTGGTCTACATGAGAAATATAGACAGTAACAGAGAGAAAAAGATGAAAATAAAGGTGCAGGTCAGCAGAAACACAAAATGCAAGGCCAAGATGGAAGTTGTGAGAATGTTCAAACCTTCAGGTTGTGGATGGCAACAGGCCCTGTATGGAATGGGTCCCCTCATCATGGCACTACACATGTACCTAGCCAGAAAAACCTGTGAGAGAGTAGAGTGTCTATGGAGCAGGGTGCCACCACTCACTAAACCAGTGAGAAAGAGAATGGGGGACAGTGTGTGGTCACACCAGCACACTGCACCTTTGTTGCAGAAATCCCTACGTGGGGGAGATACCCACACTGTCGTCCATCCTGCTATCCAGTTTCCAAGTAAATCAAGGAGCAGACTCTTCAATGTTAGTTTGGGGAAAACTAGAGAGTTTATTCATGCTTGCCTACGAAGTAATAGGTGTAAGACACCACTTACTAGCCATGCAGTGATTCCCTATTCCCTCATGCTGCCCAGAGTCCTAGCATAAACCTGGTGCCCTCTTGTAGACAAGGTATGCATGGGCTAGCATTTCCAGCCAGCCCCTCCCAGGGCACAGGTGGGAGTCACGGGACCTCCCTCCCACAGATTAGGATGCGATGCGAGGATACAAAGGTCTGGGATTGGACCCTGGGAGGCGAGGTCACACTGCCTATAAAATCCAGTCATTTTGAATAAGGCTCTCTGTATTTGGATTGACACCTCACCCTGTGTCAGGGTACTGTGCTTCTCATTAGTGTGTTTCCTGTGTGGTCTGGCCGACCGTAGAAATAAATGTGGCGAACCACACCCTCTGCCCATGATGACAAAATGGCTAGAGACCCTCAGCCCCACATAGCAGGCTTATATATGTCCCTGGGCACCTCCCTCAGCACGGCACCAGCAGCTTCCCAGAGTTCATGTACATCTTCACAAGCACTGCCCTCTGTGCGTGGCTTTGCTCCTAGCCCCTCCTCCTACGTGAGCTGAAGGAGTTGCTGATCTCTGACCCCTCCTTCGGAGAAGCCGGAGCTCCTGGTTAGAAAATTTTCAGTGTCAAAAGTCCATCCCTTTCCAAGGACCCCCACCTTACAGCCTGTGCTACTTTTCTTATCACTGACAGAATTACTGACAGGAGCAACTGAAGAGAGGACAGATTTTTTTTTGCCTTGAAGTATCAGAGGATATCCTCTATCACAGCAAGGAAATCCTGGGAACATGGATATCTGTCGATGGTGGTGGGGATTGAAGAGTAGCTTATGTACAGCCCAGAGGAGCCTGTAAGCCGCTCTGCCAAAAGCAGGACTGGGCTGACCCACCTCTGCCAGCCAAGACAGGGTCACCGCCTGGACAAAAAGTGTTCGAAGACATGAGAAGACATTTCACACCCAGATCTTAAAAGTAAATGATTGTTAGCTGTCTTGTGGGTTCTGGGAATCAAACCTGGGTCTTCTGCAAGAGCTGCCAGTGCTCTTACCTGCTGAGCCATATCTCCAGCCCCAGAAAAATGTTTTTAAATGAGAAAAATAAGTGAACACAAAGTTTTTTTTTTTTTAAGTCAGTTCTTGGGATTCAAAACCTTACAGGTATTTACTTATTGCACTTAGATGTGATAAATCTATTGTGTACCCAAGTGGTAATATAAAGCAAGCAATAGTTAGGAGCATGTCACAGAGGGATTGCCAAGGAAAATGATCAAGGCTAAACAATACATAGATTAAAGCTGGCTTATACTGACTGACTCTCAAGGAATTTTGTTAGCCAATCATTAAACCTACAAGCATTAATAATATTAGTAAAACTTATAATAAGAGAAGTTATGCTGAAATCAGATACAGTCCCCATTATCAAGCTCTTAGGATTATTTATAGCTATTGAGTCAGTGGCAGCAGCAGGCAATGGGGTGTCACTGTAAATCTTTCCCAGGTCCACATTTCCTGCCATCATGCTGGTATCCTGAAATCTGCCATGACAAATGTATTATGCCAAACAATTTGGTAAATCTTTCAAATCGGGGTTTTATTTCCACCAAAGAGCTGGTTATATCAAGAGTTTACTGGTACATCTCTTTCTGTAAATATGCATAGAGGAGTAATCAAAATGTGACTTAGCGACTTAAACAAGGTTACTAGAAGATAAGTTATAAAGTAGATAATATCGGGACTATAATATTCTAATGTTAGAAGAAGAGGAAAAAAGAGATGGAAAATACATGGGGAAATGTATATAAAGATGGAGGATGAAGGTGGCTCACATTTGTAATCTCAGCACTTGGGAGTCTGAGAAAGGAGGACTGCCCTAGCTCAAGGCCAGGCTGTGCTACAGAGTGAGTTCAAGGCAGCATGGGCTACAGTGTGAGACCCTATTAAAAAAACAATGAAGATGTACTCAAATATGTCAAATGCTCCTATGACATAGGCCTCTCCTCAGACAGACCATGGACAGACGCCACCTTCCCAAGCTTGGCTGTGCCACCTTCCCTAGGATCACTGCAGCTCAGCTTGTGGACTGTCATGCTCCTCAGGGAGGAGGGGCAGGGAGAGTCACAAGACCCTCCCAACCTATAGGCTAAGAATGTATAAGCTGAGGAAGCCTAGGAGAGGCACTTTCACCATTTTATGGACCATTGCAGAAGCCACCATGCATGCTTACATGAAGAATTTCCAGTGCATCCCTCAGAGAGGGAACACCCGCATTTCTGTAAGTAAACCCTTACTCATTGCTCTGAAAATAAACCAAATAAATGCACTGGTTTCCCAGACTGCAATTTGGCAAAATCATACCTTGGTTGGGACCAAAGAAGGAGGGGATGGAAGTTATTTAGGTCTCCCAGAAGGGATTTTAGCTACACTACTAATCAAAGAACTTGGCAATGAGAATTGATTTCTCACTTTAGCGTTGTGGGAGAAGGTTGTTGACCTTGACAAAAGTGTGTTTGGTGAAAGAATGAGAAAAGCCTAATTGCAGTATGATTCAGGCAGTATGCAATGCAAAGAAATGGAGAGAGGGAGTGTAAAAAACTATTTCAACGAGTTTTGCCATAAAGGAAAGCAAAACATGAAACAGTTACTGGAGGTAAATGGAGGCCAAGGGATTCGTACATTATTTTGTTTCCAAAGAAAAATGATATAGGTCACATTTATACACTTAATCAGACATCAGATAGTACAAACTACCAACAGGGGATGGAGAAGACTTATCAGAGGAGACAAGTAGAGGATTCAGCTTATGGAAGCACAGCCAAGAACTGCCACTACAGTGGGCAGGGAAGATAGAGTGTGTGGAACAGCTGAACTACTCAACCCGCCCTTCCAATGTACACCCATGCTTAAGTGTCGATCCAAGTGTACTTTCTTCCAGAGATTATTTCTGCCGCTGCCCCAACTGTGGCCAACTCACCTTATCCGTGTTTGATTAACCCCCTGGTTTAAGTGTAATAAACAGTTCACTTCTCAATACATTGAGCCAGTCACAGCATGTCCTCTTACAAGCCTGGTGTTCCTTAACAGAGCTCCTAAGCTTCTGTCCTTATGCAAAGCTGACACAGAGCAGATAGTCAATAAATGTTAATAAACAATACAAAAATGAAAGACAGCAGAAATTGTAAGGAAATAGAAAATAACAGAGGGAAAGATGTCACTATTTGCTGAGGACCCTGTAAAGATTAAAAAAAAAAAACTATTCAAATTGGGATGTCTATCCTGAAGACTAAGAAATTGTGCAAATTAAATTTGTAAAATCTAAACAGACAAGAAAATACAGTAAATCCTAGCAAAAGAGAACATGTCACACTTTGGTATTAAACCAATCTCAAATCCAATTTCAGAGACCCAGGCTGAAAAATACAGATTTTAAAATATCTTACAAAAGTGAGTGTGATATTCAAGTGAATGATTTTGGATCATTTTTCAATACCGTGTTTATTTTGGGAGAATCACAAACAACATAATTTTTTCATCTGTTCTCCAGATTTTCCCCTAGCCATTCCTCTGCCGTTCCTGTCACCTTCATTTAAAAACAGCCAAACGTGCTGTCACAGACACTAGATTATACCCTGAAGTACAAAAACAAATAATGAGCAATTCTTTTTAAAGAGTGGCTACATCCTCCTTGCCAGCATATGATATAACAAGAGACAGTGGAATGGGCTAAAATTTTCTCTCAAAGTACCCTTCTCCAATACAGAATTGACTCTCTGATCTCCACAAACAAGGTCTGCACTTAATAAGCAATTCCAAATGTGCCTTCTCCTCCAAGGAGGAGTGCTGAACTCCAAGCCCAGAACACCTTCTTCCCAGGGATTCTCCCTGGGGCAGCAACCATTCCTAAAACAGCAGAGAGAAGAGAATTAGACATCTGTCTCTGGTTTTCCTTGGATGGCATCAAGTCTTTACTGCTTTCCCTCTTCTTACTATCTTTACATAAAACTCCTCTACCACATATTTACTCCTTCCTATTTCATAAGCCAAAATTCTTGTTCTAATGTTTCCTAAGCATATCCAATTATGTGAATCACCTGGTATGCTCATAAAATATAGATTCTTCCAGGATTCTCCCTTGGATGTCATGAATCAATAGGTCTTGGATGGAGCCCAGGCTGCTCCATTAAAATGCAAATGCCCCAAAGGAAATGTAAGAGCTTCTTTTATTCATTTGATTTGCTTCTATCTCCTCTCTTTCAGAGAATTTGAGGTTGCTAGCCACAAAGTGGCCTAAGAGAAACTTTGCCAGATTCATAGTGTGAGGAGAGTTAGCCCAAGCTGTCCGTCACTGCTTTGCTAAGTAGCCATAGATAAACTGCGCCCCACAACACATCTGCACAGTGTTAGTTAGCATTAAGACCTCTAGGGTCCATAGTACCAAAGGGACCCTTTTCTGAGGAAATGTCAAAAATAAAACATTCCCTTTTGTCATCTGTTTAGGGTTTAGGTCCCTGAGAAGACATGCTAAATGTCCTAACTCCCACTATCCTACGATGTGACCTTACTTGGAAACAGGATCTTATAGATGTAATCAGGTTAAGAAGAGGTCACAGTGAATTAGGGTAATCCCCAAGCCAATAGCTGGTACAGTTATCAGAACAGACAAATTTGGACAGAGACACAAACAAAATGACACTCATAAGGAATGGGACTAAGGCTAGGCAGACATATCTGTAAGCCAACAAACACAAAGCTTGGTCTACAACCACTGCATGCCAGATAGACCCTGCAAGGCTCCTCAGAGCCTTCAGATAGAGCAGCGTCTTGCTGCACTTGACCTCAACTTTTGATCTCCAGAACCCTCTGAGAAATCAATTTATGCTGTTTGAACTTTTTTATAGCAACAAGGAAATAGCCTCTACCTAATAACACAGACTGGGGTGGTGATGCATAGAACATGTACATATACATATACATATGCATATACATATACATATACATATACTTTATTTAGAGCAAATATGCATTCTTTTTAATATTTTACTTATTATTTTATTTTATGTGTATGAGTGTATTACCTGCATGTAAGTGCATCCATGTCATGTGCCATAGAGGTCAGAAGAGGGCATTGGATCCCCTTGGAGTTACTTTCAGTTGTCAGGCATCATGTGGATGCTCAGAACTGAACCCAGTTCTCTGCAAGAGCAGCCAGTCTATTCACATAACTCAATGGAAAAATTGTAGAAGATTCCAGAGAGATGTTTTCACATCCACACCCATAAACACCAGTGTCAAAAAGCCTTTTAAAAATAAACTTAAGCCAGGCATGGTGGCGCACGCCTTTAATCTCAGCATTCAGGAGGCAGAGGCAAGCATGTCTCTGTGAGTTCTAGGCCAGCCTGATCTACACAGTGAGTTCCAGGACAGCTGGGACTACAAGGAGACCTTGTCTCAAAAAGACAAAAAAAAAAAAAAAAAACACCTTAAAATCAAGTAGTCTTTTATTTATGATTCTCTAGTATTTGGCAATACTTCATTCTGTAATCTATTTTATGAATAGTCTAATGACCTGAGCAGAATTTGGCATATTAGAAAGAAAAAAAGGCCAAATAAAGAGGAAATGAGGAAGAGAAAGCAAATTAGTATTTGTTGTTCTCTTTGGGGCTGAAGCAGAGGCAACTTCCTTATTAAGCTGTTAATTTCCCATCACTGTAGCAAAGTGGCTTAAATAACCACATTATAAAGAGAGAGGGCACACAGTCGGGGAAGTTTCCATCCATGATGGATGGATCCCTGGCTGTGGGTGTAGTGAGAATGGGTGGGAGGGCGCACATAGCAAATAAAAACTGCTCACTCATTGCCAGTAACCAAAGGAAGTAAAAGGAGCTTGGCTCCCAAAAGCTCTTTAAAGGGTGCACTGCTATTAGCTTAAAAACCTCCTAGTAATCTCATCTCATAAATCTTCCACTGCGCCCCAATATTGTCAGTCCAGAGACAATGACTTTAACATACAGTCCTTTGAGTGAAAATTAAGAGCTAGCTATAGTACTCAGGTTGATTAGAATCTCCTGCTGTGTTTGTTTGTTTGCTTGTTTGTTTTTAAGGATCAAAAATCCTTTATTTTTATTTTTTATTGATGTTTTGTATATTTTAAACATCATTTTTCAATTCAGTTCAGGCATATTCCCCTCTCCCTTCCTCCCAACCCACCCCACCCCAGATCATGCATTCTGCCATAACTGTCCTGCATCTTTCTCTCAGTCTTTTTATATGCTTAGGAATTCACATTTTCTTTCATTGATTTTATATTATTCTAAAATATGGATACATACTCTCCACCCATATACAGTAATTACAGAGTCTGAAAATAATTGATGGGTGGATTCTAAAGCCCATTGAGAGATTCATATTATAACAACATTGTTGCTTTCAGATAAACAGAAACATAACAATAATGTTATTCAGCTTGCCTTTCATCTGGGGGATTTGGTGTTAGCATCCACAAATGAGGGAGATCATTCTCCATTTGTCTTTCTGGGACTGTGTTACTTTACTCAGCATAAGGGCTTCGAGCTCCATCCATTTACCTGCAAAGTTCATAATGCCATCTTTCTTTACTGCTGAATAGTACCCCATTGTGTAGATGTACCACATTTTTGTCATCCACTCATCTGTTGAGGGGCATTTGGGTTGGTTCCAGCTCTTCACTATTATGAAGAGAGATGCAATAAACATGGATGTGCATATATCTTTGCAGTAGGATGAGTCTTTGGGATATATACCCAGGAGTGGTATGACTGGGTCAGGTGGTAGATTCATTTTGAGTCTTTTAAGGGTTCTCCACACTGCTTTCCATAGTGGTTGTATAAGTTTACATTCCCACCAGCAGTGGATGAGTGTTCCCCTTTCCCCACAACCTCTCCACCATCTGTTGTCTTTTGTTTTCTTGATCTAAGCTAGCTGTATTGGAGTGAGATGATATCAGAGAGTGGTTTTAATTTGCATTTCCTTAATTATTAATGATGTTGAACACTTTCTAAGATGTTTCTCAGCCATCTTTAATTCCTCACTGGTAAAGTCTCTGTTCAGCTCTTTACTCCATCTTTTGTTTTTTTACTCCATCTTTTGAGTAGGTCATATGTCTTCTTTGTTTTTCAGTAGTTTATATATTCTTGACGTTAATGCTCTGTCAGATGTATCACTTGTAAAGATTTCCTCCTACTCTGTGGGTTTTCACTTCACCTCCTTGATTGTTTCTTTCTCTGTGCAGAAGCTTTTGAGTTTTATGAGGTCCCATTTGTTGACTGTTGACCTTACTTCCTATGCAGCTGCTCTCTAATTTAGAAAGTCTTTTCCTACGCCTATGTCTTGTAGGTTGTTGCCAACTTTTTCTTCTATCACCAGGGAAATACAGTCTCCCAAGCATGGCTCCCTATGTATAGGAAAACCTGATATGTATAGTAGAAACTAATGTTTTCTCTAGAAGCCTTCACTACTAGCCATATATTCTCCAGAGACAGAGACACTTGACCTATTCCCTCTGCTTCCTAAAATATTAGGAAACTTGCTTGCTACAAATGAACATTCCCACACATCTGAATTCAAAATAAGATTAGAGGAATATGTTTTGTGACATTTTCCTCCAAAAAAAACAATTAAAGGCAGGTGGGAAAAATGTGGACAGAGGAAGACAGCATGTTTATTTGGAATGTGCTGGAAAGTTGTCTAGACATTTCATGTATCCATTAGTTTGTGTGTGATTCCAAAGGAAGGCCCCTCCCATGTTTTTGGTTTTTTTTTGGGGGGGGGGATTGTTGTTTGTTTGACTAATAAAGTGGTAAGGGAAATGGTTTCAATTTTCTAGAAGTATCTTTTTATCCTTTTTTATCCCACTGGACCCTCCATTTTCATTTCCTCTTAGTTGTCATCTATTTACAACTTGATTTGAGAGGACACATATCCAGGCCTTGAGCTGATGGGATAAAATATATAATACACAGATGTCAAGACACAGGGATCCCCAATTAATAAATAAATTATACCAGGTCATTTTGTCAAATGCATCAAAAAAAAAAAAAAGAGCTACTAAGCTGACTTTAATTTCTGTCAGCAACTTTGATAGATCTAACAAAATAATCACATTAATACAAATCATGATTAGCCAGTTATAGTCTCTAATGCCTTGATTGATCCTATTTATACAGATGATATATTTAGATCTAATCAGATTAGAGCATCAAATAAACTGAATATTTTTTTTAAAAAGTGCTCATCACATAAAGATCATACATATATATTTCCTGTTACCACTTACAGGATAAAATAAGCATGTGTTTTTCAATTGTTTAGCATGTTAGAATAGGTTAAAGTAAAATACATTCTCCCACCATAAACATTTCTTACTGTATTCTCACTGCTGATTAAGTTGCATGCATAGATGAGCAGAGGATTCTCTCTCTTCCTCCTCCTCTCTCTCCTCCTCTCTCGTCCTCTCTCTTCTCCTTTCTCCTTCTCTCTCTCCAAAGGCATTCTTACATCATTCATTTATGTCTTTTGTTGTTTGACTTCAGCTAAACTCCCCTTTCAGTACAGATGTATTATTTTTACTATAGCACATTGGACATTCAAAAGAAATAAACACTAAACTTGTATTATTGCTCAGTTCTGTATTTCTAGTACCAGCAGCCATCTTCTCTCTAGATGAGTTTGCTCATACAAAGGCATCTCACAGCATCTTTTTCTTTCCTGTTAATTTAACTGCTTCTTATGGTCGAATCCAGAGAGAAATATTACAACATTTTCCTGTGTACTACAGGCACAACATTTTACATGTAAGACACTTAGATCTGCTTGCCAAACTAAGGTTGAAATTTCACACCAAGGCAATCTGCCTCTTAACTCTAGCACTTCCCTAGCTTGTATTCTGACAATTTGTAGCCATCTACCTTGGACACATGGAACATGTGATTATCATATGTATCACAACCAAAACTTTTTTATGTACCTAACTTAATATCTCTCATCCAAGAGCTACACATTCAAGAGTCAGAAAATCCTAAACTATTGAGAATAAAACAGAAAATAGAAAAAAAATCACACAGTGGAAGAGAGCATAACCACTGTAGTCAAACTGCTCTGAACTCAAATCCCAATTCTAAGTGTAGTCTCACATGACCTTTTTCTTCTATTTCTATAATATAATATTTTTATTAATTATCTGATAATTTCATACAATGTATTTTGATTATATTCACTCCAACATCTCTCCCTAACTCCTCCTAGATCCATACCCACATATCTGCAATTCATGCCCTTTATTCTTTTAAAATAACTTTAGAGCCAGTCGTGGTAGAACATGCTTTTCATCCCAGCACTTGGGAGGCAGAGGCAGGTGGATCTCTGTGAGTTTAAGGCCAGCCTGGTCTGCATAGTGTGTTCCAGGCAAGCTGGGGCTTCAGGGAGACCCTGTCTTCAAAAAAATTGCTAGGTCTAATTTGTGCTACCTGTATACTCATTGAATGTGGGGTTGTCCACTGGAATATGGTTGACTTACCAGGGACTGCACCCTTAAAGAAAATGAACTCTCCCTCCTCCAGAAGCCATCAACTGTCCACAGCTCCTTAGTTAGGACTGAGGCTCATGAGCTCCTCCCCACTCCATGCTAGAACGTTGACTGGCTTGATCTTGTTCAGGTCTTGTGCAGGTAGCCACAGCTTCTGTGAGTGCATGAGTGCAGTGTCCTGTCATATCCAGGAGACATTTTCACTTTGATCCTCCCAGACCTCCGGGTTTTTGCCATCTTTATGTCCCCTTTTCCATGATGATAACCTCTATTCTTTGATAGTTTGCTTCTTATTGTTTCTCATCAATAAGAGGAGGATAAATATATAGATTAGAGTAGATTAGATTTGATTAATAGATAAGAGATAGAGGATAGATGGATAGATGCATAAATAGGTATATAGATTGAAAGATAGGATGGTTAGATGGTAGAGGATGGATGGATAGATTGATTGATTGATTGATAGGATGGATAGATGATAGATAGAGGATGGATAGATAGATAGATAGATAGATAGATAGAGACAGGTTTTAGGCTTATAAAGATTTGCTGGAATCACATGTGTAATGATTATTTATTTGTCAAGTTAAGACAATCTAGAATCTCAAAGAGAGATTGAACAGAACAGATTGGCTTGTGAGCATGCAGGAGTGATTTTTTTAATTGAGATGGGAAGAGTCATCCTGAATGTGGGCTGCACCAGTTCACAGGCTGGACCCTGAGCTATGTAAGAGTGAGCTGAGCAAATAAGCATGCATACATTTACTTCTCTCTGGTCTTGACTGTGGATAGGATTTGACTAGATACTTCAAGCTCTGTCTCTGTGACTTCCTCACAATAATGGACTGTACCCTGGAACTCCACAGTAAAATGAACACTTTTTTGACTGGGTTGCTCTTTGTTAGGGTATTTTATCACAACCACAGAAGTAAAACTAGGACAATATGTATAAAGCAACTGCCAGAGTACCTGGTATATAGGAAGACTTAAAAAATGTTACCAATCTCATTGTCAGAAATACTGTGCTCACTCTTCTCTCTCTTCCCACATCTTGGCATCATCGTCCTCACATTTGGATAGTACTGTGCACATTTACTGTAAGACCTTCAATTCAAAAGAAAGAATTAGGAATGTAGAAAAATGCTTTGACTTATTCAACAATGACTTTTCTCTTCTCAAAAAGATTTCAAAACACATGTCAGTAACATAGCTAAAGAAATAGCCACAAAGAAAGTCTCAGCTAAAATCAGGAAAGACCAAGTGAAGCAGAAAAACATAATGCCAAATTGAACTTAGATGTCAGCAGTAAATGAGATGGGAAATAGTAAAAAAGAAATTAATTCTGGGGAAGATAAACTAAAGAAAGTTTTCAAAATTAGAAGAAGAAGAAGAAGAAGAAGAAGAAGAAGAAGAAGAAGAAGGAGGAGGAGGAGGAGGAGGAGGAGGAGGAGGAGGAGGATAAGACATGTAGAAGATCTGAAACACAAAGAATACTTGATTCCTGAAGGTGCAATGTCCTATAAAAGAGTCTTTCAGAAATAAAAATGAATGTAAAAAATCAATAATCAGAGAAAAGTAGAAGCAATTGTTCCCCATCTGGAATCTGTGCTAAAGTAGAATATTCAAGTGCCTCTCAATGTTTGGGAAAATTTCAGGAGAAGAGATAAGTGGGTAAAATTAACCAGACTTAACCAGACATACAAATTTCAAATAGCAGGAATTAAATACTCTCATAAGCATTTTAAAGATATTTGATTGCTTTCAAGGGATCAGTATGGCCAAGGATTTGCTTTTTTTACTACAAAACACTTGAAGGCACAGTAGCAACTTTGTTAGACCTCTGTAGAAAAAATATTCCATATCAATTTTAGTCATCATTATGTGCCAAAGCAGAAGAAAATTGTTTTAATATATGAAATAATTCAAGGATAAATTATATTCTATACATAATTTCTCAATGAATTCCTTGAAGATAAATTATTAAAGAATAAAAGAATAAAACATACACCGGGCTTGGTGGTGCACGCAAGGCAGAGGCAGGTAGATGTCTCTGAGTTCAAAGCCAGCCTGGTCTACAGAGTGAGTTCCAGGCTGGCTGGGGCTATAGGGAGACCCTGTCTCAAAAAAAAAAAAAAAAAAAAAAAAAGAATAAAACGTAAACATTTCAGATCATGAACCATTTTGAACCAGAGCCTTGAAATCCAAAATGAGGTGTGGGTAGCAACCTTGAAGCCAGCCTCTTCTCACCAACCCTTACATACAAAGACACACCAGGGAACAAAACCTTTCAAAAGCTCAGAGATATTCAGAAGTCCAAAGGTGGGTGAAATGGAATCAATTATAAGAAATAGAATTCTGGGGCTGGAGAGATAGCCTAGCGGTTAAGAGCAGCGACTGCTCTTGCAGAGGACCCAGGTTCGATTCCCAGCACCCACGTGGCAGCTAAGAACTGTCTATAACTCCAATTCCAGGAGAACTCCAGTTCCAGGGGAATCCAACACCATCTTCTGACCTCCGTGGCATTGCACGGCATGGGTGCACGAACCTATATGCACACAGTACATTCATACACATACAAAAATAAATAAAATTTAAAGAAAAAGAAGTAGAATTCTAAATTGAGAAAAATTCTACTTAAGATAATATTGCTGGCTTCCTATAGCATCATTACATAAAATGGAAACAGATTGACAAATTAAACAAATCCCCACACTCAAGGATCCAGTCTTTGCCAGACTGAAACAGGGCTATTAGTTCCTTTCATATAATAAATATTGCTGGGCTGGAGAGATGGCCTAGCGGTTAAGAGTGCCGACCACTCTTACAGAGGACCCGGGCTCGATCCCCAGCACCCACATGGCTGCCGAGAACCGTCTGAAACTCCAATTCCAGGAGAACTCCAGTTCCAGGGGAATCCGAGACCCTCCTCTGACCTCCGCGGCGTTGCACGACACGGGTGCACAAACTTGCATGCAGACAGTACATTCATACACATACAAAAATAAATAAAATTAATAAAAAAATAAAATAAATATTGCTGGGTTAGACAATAAATATACTGTTTTCTTATACCACTGCATTTTTTCACTATCTTTCCACACAGAAGAAATTTCTGAGTCTAGGGAACAGAAAGTAAGAATAGGGTTTTCTAAGAAGTGTATTCCATTAAGGCAATAATATACTGGGGGAAGGGTCATACAAATACATACTGAGCCGGGCGTGGTGGCGCACGCCTTTAATCCTAGCACTTGGGAGGCAGAGGCAGGAGGATCTTTGAGAGTTCAAGGCCAGCCTGGTGTACAGAGTGAGTTCCAGGACAGTTGGGGCTACAGGGAGACCCTGTCTCGGAAAGACCAAAAAAAAAAAAATACATACTTAATGCTGTGGTTTCTCCAAAACCTTGCACCAAAATTTAATTGCTAATGTAATGATATTGGGAAGTCCAGCCTTTAAGTAGTTAGGCAATGTAGACTCCCACCTCACTGGTCTGCTGAATACCTTGATAAAGGGCTTTCTCTTCAGCCCTCTCCCTTCTGCCATGTGAAGATCTGGCAACATTGGTTTGGACTCTGGTGATTGCAGAGCAGTGGAGGGTAGTACACTAGTGGGGAGAGCATGTCAGAAGAACATCTTTAACAGGAAAGAGAGGAAGAGGACACGGGCAACCTGGGGACACAGTGCTCCTTACACACCAATCCTCTAGCAAGAACTTCCAAAGAGGTGAGATTAAAAACATCTCACATCCCTTAAGACCAGAGACAAGGAGAAATGGTTGGTTCTATTACCTATGAACCATGTTGCTCTGACACCAAGCCTCTACTCCAAATGTACAAGATAGTAAATGATTAAGTTATTTTCACCTACAAGATAGCAGTATTAATGTTTCAAAAGCATTTTAACAACTGGTAAAATATTTGATATAGTAACATATGACAAAAGTGAGTTGCCTAACAGTTTGTTCTGTATACTTTCCCCTAAAACATCAAAGTCCATTAAGCAAAAAAGAATGGGAGGAAACATAGCATAAGACTTTAAGTATATGATGCTACAATTGCCTTTCTGCTCTTTCAGACTGCTTTGCAAGGCTACACTACAATGAATGCATATTGCTTTTGCCATTAGGAAGGAAGCAATTATCTTTTTTCTAAAGATACGTCAACAATCATATTGCTTTCTATTTTTTCCATACCAGATCCTTCAGAATAAATGGCCTTTGCTTTTACTCTCGGAGCTTTCTGCTACCTGTAATACTAGGAATGACTCGTCCATCTATACTATCTGTTCTATTAGCCAGATATTCTTTCTCCTTGAGACAGGAAGGATGCATCTTATTAAACATTTCTGAATTTTATGGAATAATAGGTAGAACAAGACAAAGCTAGAAAGCATTGGCACTGCTAAAGTACACAGACTGTCAGCACCCTTAAGGACTCCCAGAAACCCATGTGTGGTGGTATTGCCTTTCATCTGTGCATACGAATCTCACTAAGACAGAAGCCTCCTGGAAGCTGCCTTGCCATTTCCTGATCAAACTACTACAAACAGACAGAATCAGGTTATGAACAAATGCAATTTTGAAAGGGGAAAATGAAAATAAAAAACAAGGGGAAGGCCAGAAGGAACAGAACAAGGAAAGAATGGCAGGACGGAAGGGAAGAAAAGTGGCCCAGTCTAAGGTTCTGAGAGAAAGTTGGGTCTGCTGTGTTCTTATGACCAAATCCATATATTTAAAGATGTTGCTCAAAAGAGATACAGTAGCTTTCTTTGCCCCTCTCCTCACCAGCCTCAAATATACACCCTTTTAAGTATTTTATTTATTAGCCTTACATTACGCGTATGTTATTGCCTGCACATAGGTAGCTGCAACCATGTCATGCAGAGGTTAGAAGTTGACGTTGAATCCCATGGAAGTGGAATTACAGTTAGTTGTTAGCCACAATATGGGTGCTGGAAATTGAACCCAGGTCCCCCCGCAAGAGCAGGCAGTCCTTTTAACAGCTGAGCCATCCCTCCAGCCCCTAAATACATCCCCTTCCTAACAAATTCTGAAGAAGATAATCTTTAAAATGGATCAATAAAATAGCTCACCTAACCTTTACCTAGTGGATAATCAAGGTGAGGAGATATGCGAGACTCAACATGCTGTCTTGAGTCAGTTCTAAGGAAATATCCCATTGCATATTAAATACCTCTATTGCACTAAAGTTCAGGAAAGTAATTGGAGTCATTCTGGGTTTTGTGACTCATAAACTTAATGCTCTTTTAGCATCATTTTGGCTGAGCAGATTTCTTAACCATGGTTTAATTGCAAAAGGCATTTAAAATAACAATCTCGAAAGTCTTTCCAGCCTCTCCAATTAGAGTGAAATAAATTGGCTCTTAGAATTAGAGGCTGTGCTTCCCAAGCAATGGGATATCAGAAGCATTGGCTTCTGATATCTTAACTGTGAAGGAAAGTGACAGTTACTAATATTCTGTTTTAATCTTGTGTTCAGCTCTCAAAGTATTCCTATTAGGACCAAAGCAACCTGCCTAGTCACATAGATTTTGGGGGGTCTTCCTCTAATGGTTTGATATAGCTTTTATTCATTTTCTAAATTAGTTATTTTGGATTTTATTTGGTCTCTGGGAAAAGGTATGAGATTTGGTTTATGGCTGAAGTATTCACAAGTTTCACGTTATCATCACCAGTTAATGTTTAGTGAATCACAGAGTCTATTATAACTAACAAGAGACAAATCCACTCTCCATATCTTAAGGTCTTAAAAAGTTTTTAGATTAAGACTCTTTATGATGCCACTGCCATAAATTATCCTCATAACTTTGCAAGTATAAATAGCCCCTGATCCAGAATGAGTTCTTTTTTAAAAATATTTTTTAGTTCCTTGAAAACTTCATACTATGTATTTTGATCATGTTCTCCCCACCCCTAATTCCTCCAAAATCCCCCTCACCTCCCTCCTCATCCAACTTTTTTTTTTCCTTTTTTTATGGGCATGAGTGTGTTGCCTGCATGTGTGTAAGTACACTCATGGTGTGTAAGTACACTCATGGTGTGCAATGCCCAAAGAGGATGGAAGAAGGCATTCGATCCCTCTGGAACTGGCTATGGAATCTGCCCTGAATTGTGGTCCACATATCAAGAGTCACACCTTTAAGGAAAACTGACTCTTCTTGTCCAGCAGTTATAAATGCTTCTCACCCCAGGGGAGGACTGTGTGCCCATTTCCTCCCCCTGCATGCTGGGGTTTGTGCATGCTGTCACTACTACTGTGAGTCCATACGTGTAACTGCCCTGCTACCTGGGAAATACTGTTCCTGGTGGTCATCCATCACTGGCAGCTCTTAACAAAAATCTTTCCATGCCATCTTCTGTGAAGATCCCTGAGCCTTCAGGGGAAGGTATGATAAAGATGCTCCACTTAGGGTTAAACAACCCATAGTCTCTTATTCTTTACAAAGACCTCCAGTGAATGGTTTTGAAGTAGGATCTTGAGAACCAATCTGATTGAACTTATATGTCTTACATCCACTTTTTTTTAATTAGTTTTTTATTGATGCTTTGTGCATTTCATACATTTTTTCCAATTCAGTTCAGGCTTATTTCCCTTTCCCTCCCCCCCACCCCCACCCCATCCCAGATCATGCATTCCGCCATAACTGTCCTGCATCTTTCTCTCAGTTTTTTTTTCATTTTTAGCTATAAGTGATAATCCATGAGTACAAGCATCCTTCATGCAAAACCTATCTGCAGGCTGTTGTGCCCAAACACCTACAGCCCCACCATCCAGTGGGGGGTGACAGGTTGTTTGTTCAATCAAGTTGATCAAATGAGTGTCCAGACTACATTGCTGTAGTTTCACCATTCACCCCAATCGCAGCCCTTACATTCTACCACGCCCCCTCTTCCGCAGGTTGTTCCCTAGGCTTAGAAAAGGGGCACAGGTGGATGAGAGGTAAAACAGTCCACTCTCTCTGGAGCTGTTGACTTGGACTCTGGTCAATTCTGGCTGTTTCCTTTCATGGGCTGACAGTTTGTCCAGGAATAACCTTT
>VZQC01014231.1:21611-47943 GCA_009823505.1 Rhizomys pruinosus | reverse complement strand
TTGCTTTTGTACATATTCTTATTCTTCTTCATCCCTTACCTTAAGTTGGTGCCTACCTTGAATGGAGATGGTGTTCTTGTAGACAGCATATAGATGGGTTTTCCAAATCCATTCTCCCAGTCTATGCCTTTTGATTGGGAGTTAGCCCATAATATTGTGAGGTTAAATGGAAAGCATGGAGTTGCTTCCTTCACTTTATGTATCCATTTCGGAACTCTAGCCCTTGATTTTGCTCTATGGTTAATGTTTTTGTAGTTTCTCCTAGGTTTTGAGGAATTGATGCTCCTTCTCTTATCCCTTGGAATTGTTTCAAGTATTTTAAAGAAGAGTGGTTTCTAATGTATTCCTCACTTGTTTGTAGGTGAAAGATTTTCTCTCTCCTTAAATAGTCGAATTTTTGCTTGGTTAAGATATTCTGGGTTGGCATCTACAAGTCTCGTTAACTACGGGAATGTTTGCTCCATGTTCTTCTGCTTCATGGTTTGAGGTGATAAGTCAGTGTAATAGTCTGATGTGGTTTCCCCTTTGGTATGTGACTTTTGTTTTCTTTTGTGTCGCCTCAGAATTTTCTTTAGTTTTTGGCGCTCTAGCCATTTAACTTGATATGGCATGGGGTTGTTTCCTTTTCTGTCTTGTCTATTGGTGTCCTCATGTGCTTCTTATGTATTTGTATGGGAACTTGTCTTTTTTAGTTTGGGAATTTTCATCTATTATTTTGTTGAAGATTCATGATCAATACAATCTCTTGAGATTCCTCTCCTTCCTCTATTCTATGATGCGGAGGGTCTGTTTTCATAGTGTCCCATATTTCCCTGGTTGTTCCACTTTTGTGTAATTTTAAATTTTCATAATGCTTTATTTGAGCTTTTCAGAATTGCTCTGTGTTATCTTCCAGGTCTGATCTTTGTTCTGCTTCCTCCATCTGCTTTGAGGCCTTTTCCTTTTCTTTCTTCTGATGACGGAGTGTTCTAATTCCTTTTGTATTCCTCTGTTTTTCTTTAGTAACTTCCATTTCCTTTTAGAGCTTTCAATCTCTTCTTTGTGCTCTCATCATTATTCGTTAGGTGCTTCTTTCTCTTTGGTTGGCTTCACTTTTTTCAGTGTTTCTACTTCCATTCGGAGTTTGATTTTTTTCTCCCTTCTAGTTCTTTCTGGAGTTTGTCATTCTGTTCTTTAGTTCTATTTCCGAAGTTATGTCATTGTACTCCTCTGAGGTCCTTTTTGAGTTTTCATTCTCTCTCTTAGTTCCATGACTTCGTCTTTATTTCTTTAATTCTACTGCGTATTCTGCAATTATTCCGTCTAAGCTCTGTTCCTTGGGTCTCCCTCCCAGGATCCATTGTGCGCTATCTCCTCCAGGTTTGGTTAGGGCCTGGTGTGGGAGTATCCTCGTGCCTTTCCCATTGTTGCTGTCGACCCCTCTCGTCGTGTCCCTGGCATTTGGGTTTCCATTTTGTGGTTCAGATCACAAACGTACTGTTTCACTATTAGGTTGGTTATGGTTTTGCTTGCCTCTTCTTCCGATGCTTTTTTTTTTTTTATGTTTGTATGACTTGGCCTAGAGTTTTCAGGTTTTCAGTTTTGTGTATAAATTGGGATGTTGGGAGCCTAAGTTATCTTCTCTTTCTGTTCTGAAGGTTCTCCAAAAAGGAGTACCACTTGGATTCTAGCAATTCACTTGGCGCGGCGCGGGGGGTTGGGTTTGTGTGCCTGATCTTAGCCGCGCCCGGTCCCTCTGGGCCGGGGACCCGTAGACGGGTTCAGAGCGGACCCTCTCCCAGCTCCCCCCGCCAGACCACGCCCTAGAGCGGTAGAGCTTGCCTGTACCCTGCCTGGCGCGTTATGGCGTCCTACATCCACTTTTTTAAGGCCAACCTTTATTGCTGATTTAAAAGTATATGGATAGACACATCTAACTTACCAAATTATGGATTAAGTTTTGTATTTAGACATCTTATTAATAAATTCAAAGTCCCACCACAACAGGTATCATGAAAAAGACAATCGCAGTCCTGAGCCAGCCCCCTGGTACCCACATATATCACTAATCCCATGGAAAGAGCAACTAACTGTCAGCATCGTCTGACATATAACAAGTGTTGGACTTGGCCTCATTCACACAAGATTCACATTTGTTATATCTTAGCTGCTAATTCAAGACCAACCAGGAGAAGGCAGTACAGGCTAAACAACTAAACCTTTATATTTCCTTTAAAATGAAAAATGAAAGGTCTAGGGGAGATTCTTTATACCATAAACTCTTGTCCATGTCAAGGAAGCCAACAAGGCTTCTCTGACACTGTCATGGTCAGCTGCCCTTCTGCAGTCCTCTTCACTATCTCTGTACTCCACCATTCATCCTTGGACACAAATCCATGCATGACAAAACTAACAAAAATCCAAATTTTAAAGTTTCCCAATCTTCCCTTAAATTCCCTAACTTATTTCTTGAGCATTGCCTAAGGCAGCTCTGCAACCTTTCACTACTCTTATGAGTGGTGGTGTTTTTATTTTACAAGGCATGCTCATCATGGGTCCTAAGGACCACCTGCATCATTGATCAAATATAAACATTGTTTCCTGCATTGAGAATTACAATTTTTTCTATCGAATGGAATATCTCACATTTCATTAGCCATTATGCCACAATTTCAAATATTCTTATTTAGATAGTTAAATTTTCTGGAGGAATTACTAACGGACAACTATGAGCAAGGGAGTACAGGGCAGGCCAGCAGGCATAGTGGTGCACATCAGCCCCTTCAGTACTAGGGAGGCAGAATCCAGAGAATCACAAGTTCAAGGCCAGACTGGGCTACATAGTGAGACTCTGTCTCACAAGAAGAAAGTTGCATTATTGATTTAAACTATCATGTCTCCCATCAGCAATCTGCTCCTACATGCCACCTTTATTCTGTGCCTCTGGCATACGTGGTTTCCTCACTGGTCCATGAGCCAGGGCTTTCCTCGGATCTCTTTGTGTCTTGCCTTCCTCTGCACTCACCGTTCAATCCCCTCTCTAACAGAAATTTAATTTGACTTT
The DNA here is from genome assembly GCA_009823505.1 of Rhizomys pruinosus. Lineage (NCBI taxonomy): Eukaryota > Metazoa > Chordata > Mammalia > Rodentia > Spalacidae > Rhizomys > Rhizomys pruinosus. Next base: position 44,900 of record VZQC01014231.1, on the reverse strand, counting down.
AATCTTCATGTAAATAGTTTCAAGATTTCTGAATCTTTGGCTGGGCAATCTCATTCTCCCACTTAAAAATAGAGTAGACACTTGGGAGGCAGAGGCAGGTGGATCTTTGTGAGTTCAAGTCTGGCCTGGTCTACAGAGCGAGTTCCACGACAGCTGGGGCTACAGGGAGACCCTGTCTCGAAAAGACCAAAAAAAAAAAAAAAATAGAGTAGATTCACAAAGAGTTTATGGAAATACTTTTCATTGCTAACTAGCACATAGAACTCAATTTCTCCTATGATATCCAAACCTGGTTAAAAAGCTGAACCAGGCAGGATTCTTGAAATTTCCCTTTACCCCTACAGTATCAGCCTACATTACAGACAAACTCTTCATGCTAACTCAATTGGTTCCCTAGTATTCCATTCCTTGAAATGGAATCCTATATCTATTTCAAGAAAACTTGAAGTCTAGAAATAAGGCTGAGAATTCTACAATCTGCATGTTGACCAGTTATAAGTCTCTGTGTTAATCACCATATACTGTAAGAAGAATCTTTTCTGGTGAGAGTTGAGAGATGTGCACATCCTCAGGCACAAGAAGTCACTAGGAGTTGGTTTAGCACTATATCCTTTAGGCAGAATAACATTAGTAGGTTCCTGGGGCTTGTAATGTGTCTAGCCACAGGTTTTGGCCTCAATAACAGTGTCAGGCATGGGCTTCATCTTACGGCATGGACCTTAAATCCAATCAAAAAGTGGTTGGTTACACCCATAACCTTCCTGCCACTATTTCTTCAATGGGCATATATTGCCAGATTGATTGTTAAGAAATAAAAACCACAATAGAGCAGGTAAACACAAAGTCTATCACTATTTGAGGAGCTGTTGGCAATTGATAGCTGCTGAGAGACGGAGAATCAGTTGACTTTGAGAGTGTGGCCCCTTATAACCTAGACATGCTCCAGTGGATAGCCAAGGCCCAAGAGTACCATGGAAGCACAAACTCTACTTGATTGGCTTAAAAACAAGATAAAGAACACAAAGTTGACTGGGGAGGGAAGGGGATGCAGTATGCAGAAGAGTAGAGAAAGGGAGTAAATATGATCAAAATGCATCCTATTAGATTCTCAAAGAACTAGTACAAACAAAGAAAAAAAGATGACAGGATTAAATACAACTTAATTTGTGATTACAATAATGATAAATTAAGTTAACAGTATTTTAAAAGAAAAAATGAAATGCAATTATATTGTTTTTTTAAGAGACGTAAGTTAAGCACAATAGTGCATTTAAGTTAAAAGTAAACTTTGAATAAAGATAAATAATACAAATGACAGTAAAAATAAAGCTTGGGGGCAAGCAAGATGGATCAGAAGGTAAAGGTGCTTGCCATCAAAACTGATGGTCTGAGTTCAGTCCCTGGGACTCACATAGGAAAGGGACAGAATGGATTCCTGAAGTTGTCTTCTGATATCCACAGGTACATACACACACACACACACACACACACACACACACACACACACACACACACAAATACAAACAGTCAAACAACAAATAAATGTAACAGAGCCGCCCTTCGACTCTGCAGCCGGTGGTGTGGGGTTCAGTGCCTCTGTGTCTTTGTGTGGGCAGGGCCCTGAAGCACAGGAGCCTAGAACTCATTCCAGACAGGTACCAGGGAGCAGGCTAAGTGAGGCATATCCCCCCCACCCCAACTGGAACTGATGGGAGAGTATCCAAGTGGACTTTTTGGAGAATCTTCAGAACAGGAAGGGAAGAGTGACTTAGACTTCCAATATCCAATATATAAACAAAATTGAAAGCCTGAAACCCAGACAAGTCAATACTTCATAAACAAGGAGGAGAAAAGAAAAAAAAAGCATCAGAAGGAGGCAAGCAAAACCAGCCACTAACATAGTGAAAAGACATTTGTGATTTGAATCACAAAATGGAAACCCACATGCCAAGGACACGACGAAAGGACAACATGGGAAAGGGGCAGGATAATCCCACACCAGGCTCGACCAAACCTGAAGGAGATAGCTACAATGGGATCCCGCTGGAGGTGACCCAAGGAACAGATCTTAGAGGAATAATTGCAGACCTAGGCAGAAAAATTAAAGAAAATAAAGAAGAATTCAGAGAACTAAAGAAAGAGAATGAAAAACTCAAAAAGGACCAAGACAGATACAATGACAAACTTTGGAAAGAACTAAAGGAAGAGATTGACAAACTCCAGAAAGAACTAGAGGGAGAAAAAAAACAAACTCCAAAAGAAGTAGAAACACTGAAAAAGGAACCAACCAATGAAGTAAGGAGCACCAAGAAGAGATTGAGAAGCTGAAAAAGGAAATGGAAATACTAAAGAAAACACAGGATGAAATGAAAAAGGAAATAGAACACTCATCCAATCAAGAAGAAAGGAAAGGAAAAAAGCCTCAGAAGTAGAATGGAGGAAGCAGAACAAAGAATATCAGATCTGGAAGATAACACAGAGCAACTAAAAAGCTCAAATAAAGATTATGAAAAATTTAAAAATACACTAAAGTGGAACAACCAGGAAATATGGGACACTATGAAAAGATCAAACCTCCACATCATAGGAATAGAGGAAGGAGAAGAATCTCAAGAGAATAGTATTGATCAGATCTTCAACAGAATAATAGATGAAAATTTCCCCAAACTAAAAATAGACAAACCCATACAAATACAAGAAGCACATAGGACTCCAAATAGACAAGATCAGAAAAGAAACTCCCCACGCCATATCATAGTCAAAATGCTAGATGCCCAAAACAAAGATAAAATTCTGAAGGCCACAAAAGAAAAACAAGTCACATACAAAGGGAAACCCATCAGAATTACAACTGACTTCTCGCCTCAAACCATGAAAGCAAGAAGAACATGGAGCAAAGCATTCCCAGTGTTAAGGGACTATGGATGCCAACCCAGAATACTTTACCCAGCAAAAATGTCGACTATACTTGAAGGAGAGAGAAAAATCTTCCATGACATAAACAAGATGATGGAATACATGTCTGGAAAACCAACTCTTCATAAAATACTTGAAGCAATTCAAAGGGTAGAAGAGAGGAGCAACAATCCTCAAACACCTAGGAAAAGAAACTAATAAAAACATAACCATAGGAGCAAAATCAGAGGCTAGAAGTCCAAATGGATAATAAAGTGAAAGCAAGCAACATCCATCTTTCAATTACAAACTTAAATATTAATGGGCTAAATTCCCAATCAAAAGGCATGGATTGGGAGAATGGATTAGGAAACCAAACGCATCTATATGCTGTCTACAAGAAACCCATCTCAATTTCAAGGATAGGCACCAACTTAAGATGAAGGGATAGAAGAAAATATTCCAAACAAATGGTAAGAAAGAGAAAGCAGGTGTTGCTATTCTAATATCAGACAAAACAGACTTCAAAGCAAATGAAATCAAAAGAGACAAAGAGGGCCATTACACCTTTATTAAAGGAACTATTGGCGATGAATATCTCACAATCATGAATATATACGCACCAAATGCCGGTGCACCAAACTTTATAAAGACAATTCTTCAGGATCTCAAGGCACAGATTAACCCCAGCACACTAATACTAGGGGACTTCAATACCCCACTAAGTCCTTTAGACAGGTCAACAGGACAAAGAATAAACAGAGAGACATCTGAACTAAATGATACAATACTCCAATTGGACCTCACAGACATTTATCAAATATTTCACCCAAACACCAGAGAATACACTTTCTACTCAGCACCTCAGAGAACATTCTCCAAAATAGACCATATCCTAGAACACAGGAAAAACTCAACAAATACAAAAAGATTGAAATAATCTCATGCATTCTATCAGACCACAGTGCAATAAACTCAATATCAACACCAGGATAAACCCTACAACCTACAAGAACACATGGAGACTAAACAACACTCTTCTGAATAATGAATGGGCCAAGGAAGAAATAAAGAAAGAAATAAAAACATCCTGTAACTGAATGACAATGATAAAACAACACATCAAAACTTATGGGACACTTTAAAAGCAGTCCTAAGAGAGAATTTTATAGCTCTAAGTGCCTACATTAAAAGAAAAAACAGAAAGAGCACAATTGAATTATCTAACACTGCAGCTAAAAATACTTGAGAGACAACAACAAATGAACCCTAAATGCAGCAGACAAGAAGAAATAACAAAAATCAGAGCAGAGATCAATGAAATAGAAACAAAGAAAACCATACAAAAAAAAAATCAATGAATCCAAAAGTCGGTTCTTTGAGAGAATAAACAAGATAGACAGACCTCTAGCCCAGTTAACCAAAAGAAAGAAGAAACAACTTCAAATCAATAGAATCTGTGATGAAAGGGGAAACATCACAACAGACAATAAAAAGATCCAGACAATCATACAGGAATACTTCAAAAACCTATACTCTACTAAGTTTGAAAACCTAGAAGAAATGGATGGATATCTGAGATCCTGGGAATCATCAAAGCTCAACCAAGAAGAGATTGACAGCTTAAATAGACCAATAATACATAAAGAAATTGAGGATGTAATAAATAGAATCCCAACCAAAAAATGCCCAGGCCCAGATGGTTTCACGGCAGAATTCTACAAAATATTTCAAAAAGACTTATAGCCATTACTACTCAAGATGTTTAGAAGGATACAAACGGAGGGAGTTCTCCCAGGTTCCATCTATGAAGCCAGCATCATGCTATTACCAAAACCAGGTAAAGATACAACCAAAAAGGAGAACTATAACCCCATTTCCTTAATGAACACAATGCCAAAATTCTAAACAGGACACTGGCAAATCGCATACAGAATCACATCAAGAAGATCATCCATCATGACCAAGTTGGATTCATACCAGACATGCAGGGATGGTTCAACATATGAAAATCAATAAATATCACCAAGCATATAAATGGACTGAAAGACAAAAATCACAAGATCATGTCAATTGACATGGAGAAAGCCTTTGACAAAATCCAGCATCACTTCGTGTTTAAAGTCCTAGAGGGAAATGGACTGGAGGGATCATTCCTCAATGTAATCAAAGCCATATAAAGGAAACTCACAGCCAATATCATCCTACATGGGGAAAAGGACAAAAGCATTCCTCTTAAAGGTAGGAACTTGGCAAGGCTGCCCCGTCACCACTCCTTTTCAATATAGTGCTTGAAACCCTTGCTAGGGTAATAAGACAAGAAAAGGAAATTAAAGGAGTTCTAATTGGAAAAGAGGAAGTCAAGCTATCCAAGTTTGCTGATGATATGATTGTCTACCTAAGGGATGCTAAGAACTCCACCAGAAAAATCTGAGAAATGATTAAGTACTTCAGTAAAGTGGCAGGATACAAAGTAAATCTAGAAAAATTAGTAGCCTTTCTTTACACCAACAACAATCAACTGAAGAAGGAATACAAGGAGACCTTCCCACTCACAATAGCCTCAAAAACAATAAAATACCTAGGAACAAAACTTACCTAAGACACCAAGGATCTCTACAACAAAATTTTAAACAGCTGAAGAAGGAAATTGAGGAAGACATCAGAAGATGGAAAAACCTCCCATGCTCATGGATTGGGAGAATAAATATAGTAAAAATATCCATTCTACCCAAACTCATGTACAGATTTAATGCAATCCCAATCAAAATCCCCAAGGGCTTCTCCACAGGCTTGGAAAAAAATCCTCAATTTCATTTGGAAAAACAAAAGACCCTGAGTAGCCAAAACAACCCTGAGCGAAAAGATCAATACAGGGGGGAACTCTATACCAGACATCAACTATACTACAGGGCTATAGTCATAAAAACAGCTTGATACTGGCACAAAAACAGAACAGTTGAACAATGGAACAAAACTGAAGATACAAACCTGAGCACATACAATTTCAGCCACCTCATATTTGACAAGGGGGCCAAGAAGACACAATGGAGGAAAGACAGGATCTTCAGCAAGTGTTGTGGGCAAAACTGGATCACCACCCATAGAAGAATGAAATTAAACCCTTACCTCTCGCCCTGTACAAAAGTCAACTCCAGGTGGATCAAAGACCTCAACGTGAAACCCCAAACTCTGAAGATGATAGAAGAAAAAGTTGGCATCAGACTGTAAGACATAGGTGTAGGAAAAGACTTCCTAAATCAGACAGCAGCTGCCCAAGAATTAAGGTCGACAATTGACAAATGGGACCTCATTAAACTCAAAAGCTTCTGTACATCAAAAGAAACAATCAAGGAATTGAATAGAAATCCCACAGAGTGGGAGGAAACCTTCACAGCAGAAACATCTTACAAAGCATTGATTTCTAGAATATACAAACTTCTCAAAAAAAAAGAAGAAAGAAAACAAATGACCCACTCAATAGATGGAGCAAAGAGCTGAACAGAGACTTCACAAGTGAGGAATTAGAGATGGCTGAGAAACACCTAAAGAAGTGTTCAACATCATTAATCATTAAGGAAATGTAAATCAAAACCAATTTAAGATATCATCTTACTCCAATAAGACTGGCTAGGATCAAGAAAACAAATGATACCAAGTGCAGGAGAGGTTTGGAGAAAGAGGAACACTCATCCACTGCTGGTGAGAATGTAAACTCGTACAGCCACTGTGGAAAGCAGTGTGGAGAACCCTTGGAAGACTTGGAATGAACTTGCTACCTGACCCAGCCATACCACTCCTGGGCATGTACCCTCCAGACACACCCCACCACAGAGATACATGTATGGCCATGTTTATTTCAGCTCTCTTCACAATAGCAAGGAGGTGGAACCAACCCAAATGCCCCTCAACTGATGAGTGGATAGAGAAAATGTGGTACATCTACACAATGGAGTTCTATGCAGCAGTAAAGAAAGAAGACATCATGAGCTTTGCAGGAAAATGGCTGGAGCTAGAGGACATTATGCTGAGTGAAGAAACACAGTCCCAGAAAAACAAACGACGAATGGTATCCTCATCTGTGGATGCTAGTACCAATTACCTAGTTGTAAGTATTTCTTGTGCATGGCCCCTTGAGCTTTTGTCCAAAGCATTTGGGAGTGATGCATATTGGAAACAACAACAACAGAAAGGACTTCATTGAAGAACTGACTGAAACAGTGAACTTCTGCTCAAAACAGTCAACTTCCACATGGAGAATATTGAGAAAGACTGAGAAAGAGATGAAAAGCATGTTTGTCAGAATGCATGGGCTCTGGTGGGGTGGGGTAATGGGGGGGAACATGGGTCTAGATTTGATTTTAAAAATTAAAAATAAATAAATAAATACCTATATATCTAATTGCGTGTACTTCATTAGTAGGATTGAAATGTTAATCCTGGACAAACTGTCAGCCCATGAAAGGAAGCAGCCAGAATTGGCCAGAGTCCAAGACAACAGCTCCAGAGAAAGTAGACTGTTTTGCCTCTCATCCACCTTTGCCCTTTTTCTAAGCCTAGGGAACAATCTGAAGAAGAGGGGGCATGGTAGAATGTAAGGGCTGTGATTGGGGTGAAGAATGAAACTACAGCAATATAGACTGGACACTTATTTGATCAACTTGATTGTACATACAGGACCCCCAGCTGGATGGTGGGAGCCTTGGGCTGTGTGGGTTTGGGCACAACTGCTTGCAAATTGGTTTTACATGAAGGATGCTTGTACTCATAAATTATTATTTATTGTTAAAAAATGAAAATAAAAACAAAGAAGAAAATATAAAATCAAATAAAAATAAAAATTTAAGCTCTCTTCAAAGCTTGGCAGTGGTGGTGTGGGTTTGGTTGACAGAATTGTGGTGACTTGTCTATACTTTAAGCAACTGCTGTAGCCACCAGCTTTTCGCTTGGCCAGTCTAATAGTACCTGTTCTTGGCAATACCAATATATTTCCTTTTCTGCCCTCAACTGTTGTTTACCCAAGAGTTGACCTGGAAGTACAGGCAAGTCAGTGTGAAATTAAGGCTAGAAACAGGGTCTCTTAATTATAAGTTAATGTTCTGTCTCTCCCTGTAGCCCCAACTGACATGGAACATTTTTTTGTAGACCTGGCTGGCCTTGATCTCACAGAGATCCATTTGTCTCTGCCTCCTGAGTGCACCACCATGCCTAGCACCTTATTTCTTTTTTCATTGTTTTCTGGGTGGCCTTTGTATTTCCTAATCTGGCTTATTTTGCTGAACATGATCTGTTTTCTTTTTTTCTGAAAAGGATGTGGTTTTGTTCTTTATGGTTGAATAGTATTCCATCATGCATGTATAGTATGTGATGTTTATTTACCTGTTGACAGGCATCTGTGCTAATTTACTAACTTGTCTATTATGAATAGAGACAGGATAAACATGGGTGTTCAGATGTTTCTGTGGTATGTTGACTTGATTCCTTTGGGTATATATCCAGGAGTAGTTCTATTCAGAAAATTTTAAGGAACCTTCATGTTGATTTCCATAGTGGCTTTACTGACTTACATTTTGACCAGTAGTTATATTAGGGCTCATTTCATTTGGAATCTTTCACATTTGTTGATTTTTTTTTTTTGTTGTGTTTTGTTTTCTTGGTGACATTCCATCTGGACTGAGAGGGAATCTCAGTGAATTTGGATTTTTCCCGAGGGCTGCTGATATGGAATTTTTCATGAATTTCTTGACCATTTGTACTTGTTTGGAGAGTACATTAGTGCATTTGCCTGTTTATTGATTAGATTATTTGATTTTTAATATTTGAGTTATTGTTATTTCCTAGATCTTAATACCCTAAAATTTTTACATTTGCTGAATGTCTATGTACTTCACTCTGTTATTTTTTTGTTCTTCACATCTTGAACTTCATATAAGTAGAGTGATAGAAAGTATAGTTCTAATAATATAAAATCAAACAAGTTTTTATATAGTGTTTCATGTACTAATGGTTTAGTTTTTGAACCACTAAGTTATATTATATTGTTTGAGTTTACTATATTTGTAAAAAGTTTATATATTGAACTGTATTTTATATATCAATTTTTAAACATTGGATACTCTAATGGATGTATAGCAGTTTCTCATTGTGTTTTGAATCTGTATTTTCTGATAATCAATGATGTTGAATGAACATTTTTTCATGGGATTTTGGATGTTTTCTAGCTTAATACTAGTTGTCCATTTTAAAATGGGATTGTTGGGGCTGGAGAGATGGCTCAGTGGTTAAGAGTACTGACTGCTCCTGCAGAGGACCTGGGTTCGATTCATAGCACCCACATGTAGCTATATACTTTCAGAAGGTTCTGTAGTGATAGGTTTCCATATGACTTTTTCTAAAAGCCTTTCCTGTTAGCTGTCCCTCTCATACTTCCTCTCATAGTCTTCCCCAGCCGTCCCTTCCACTTTACCCTTTAACCCTTCCTATGCTATTATTCAATTTCCGCTCTTTATATCATTGCATGCAGTGACTAAGATGGTGGCTAAGAACCATCTTAAAAAATATATTATTTTTGCGGTTCTCAGCCTCAGCCTTTAACAGCTGCACTATCCCTCCAGCCCAAGAGATGGCCTAGCAGTTAAGAGCACCCACCGCTCTTACAGAGGACCTGGGTTCGATCCCCAGCACCCACATGGCGGCCGAGAACCGTCTGAAACTCCAATTCCAGGAGAACTCCAGTTCCAGGGGAATCCGACACCCTCTTCTGACCTCTGCAGCATTGCATGACAAGGGTGCACAAACTTGCATGCAGGCAGTACATTCATACACATACAGAAATAAATAAAAAAAATTAATAAAAAAATATTAAAAAGAAAAAAATAAATTTAAAAAAGGTAGATATGCATTGTAGCTGAACATTTCTTAATCAAAATTTCTGAAATTCTTATAATTATTTTTTCATACCTATCAGAATTTGTTTTCCAGCTTTTTGTTTTATGATTTTTCTCCCTTCTTTCCCTCTCTTGCAAAAAAAAAGTGGGTTATGCTAACAAACTGAGCAGACATCTAATATTTTATATGCCTTTTGAATTATGTAACTTAATAATTGGATACTTGATAATTTGTTTTATTATGTACTCAATTAAATGGTGATGTGTATTAATGCTAGTTCAAAAATAAAATAAAGTAAAATTACACTATTAGAAATAATGCTAGTGAAAAATTTATATGTCATAATAATAAAAGCAATTAAAAAGAAAAAAGAATCCTATATTTTCACACTTCTAATGACACATTTGAATATATATTCATTTAGCTTCAAGGTACATGAAAAGAAAAATTCAACAAGGTAATAAAATATGTAAATTATGATTAAGCAATAAAGTAACAAAAGAGTGATAGACTGGTGATAGATGAGAGAGACAGAGAGAGACAGACAGACTGACTCACAGACTCACACAAAGTGTTTTCTGATCACAATAGACTTCAACAGAATGAAAGACATAAAAGCAAGTCCCATGCAGCTGAAGCAGTGCTTGAGGAAATTCTATATTTAAATGTTTATTTTAGGAAAAATTGAAAATTTACCAATCTAAGTTTCCATCTCAACAATCTGAAGGAAGTAGAAGGAAGTAAATAATAAAAATAAGAACAAAAGTTAGTTTCAACAGAAAAAGGCAAAAGTTAGCTACTCTCAAAATTAACAAATTAGGTATTTACCAAGAATAATTCAGAAAATTAAGGAATGAGAATTACCAGAATTTGAAAAAAAAAAAGTGATTCAATTAAAAAATACAGAGACTGAAAGGAATAGAGACTATTAGGGCATGGATGCAACTCAGTGGTTGAGTCTTACCCTGATTCAATCCTGTGTCACACACACACACACACACACACACACACACACACACACACACACAACTTTCTGTTAATACTTAGTGTGATCCTATTTCCTGAAGAACTCTTACCAGCAAACAGATAAAATAAAAGGGTTTTCTTTGGCTTTGACCCTCTGTGTACAACTCTCCCTCTGTCTAATGTGCCATCTACTCCCTCTTTTCCCTAAGCCCCCATACTCAGAAATTTACTGTCTTAGTCTTCTGGAGCTTTCTTAACAAAATCTCTCTGGCTAGTGACACATTCTTCTCATCATTCCAAAAGCTAGCTATCCAAGGTCAATGTTCTGGTAAATTTTGTTTCAAGTGAGGACTTCTCTGTGACTTGTGGGTAGTACCTTCTTATTATATCTTCATGTGATCTCTGAATACATGCTTTCAGAAAGATAAAATGAGCTCTTTTAGAAGGACACTAATTCTATTATATCTGGGCCCCACTTTTGTGATTTCACTTAATCTTATAAACTTAACTCCTCCTCAGTAAAGGACCTACTTCCAAATCCATCTGTGATAATGGTTTAGCATGTGAATTAGAAGGGGTAATATTAAAATTTTGGTTCAACAGCTAATATATGCATCTCCCTCTAAAATCATCTTCGACCTTATGTTTTCAGGCTGCCCTTCCTTCATATGCTCTATCTAGCGCTAGCCCTTGGTTTACACTTATCATAACCCCACACTGGCTATTGCTTCCTAATGTGTTAATATAAATGACAACATTCATACTATAAAGTATATATTATATAATTACCCTCTTGACATATAGTGGGCACCTGATCATAAATTAATGAATTTGTTAAAGAAAAGTTTTTTTAATCCAAGCTATATATTAAATATCTGAATTCATTAGTCACTGTATGCAGTGATATAAAGAGGGGAAATTGAATAATAGCATAGGAAGGGTTAAGGGGTGAAGTGGAAGGGAGGGCTGGGGAAGACTATAAGAGGAACTATGGGAGGGACAGCTAATAGGAAAGGCTTTTAGAAAAAGTCATATAGAGGGGGCTGGAGAGATAGCCTAGCAGTTAAGAGCACCGACTGCTCTTGCAGAGGACCCAGGTTCAATCCCCAGCACGCACATGGCGACTGAGAACTGTCTGCAACTCCAGTTCCAGGGGAATTCGAGACCCTCTTCTGACTTCCGCAGCATTGCATGACACGGGTGCACAGACCTACATGCAGACAGTACATTCATACACATACAAAAATAAATAAAATTTAAAAAAAAGAAAAAGTCATATGGAAACCTATCAATACAGAACCTTCTGAAAGTATATAGCTACATATTACAAAGATTTAAAGGAGTTACTTTATAACAGTCTCATTGCCCCCATGAGACATGATAGAGTAAAAAATAAAAGCCCAATGCCAGGAATGGATTCCCTCTTTTGAAGCCATTAACCAGGGTTCCCATAGACCTCAAAAAATACTGGCCATTCCCTGCTCTTGGTTACCCACCAGAATAGAGTGCATTAGATTGGATGTGGTGTAGTAAGAGGAGGCACAGGTGGGGGAGCGGATCTAAATAGAATAAAAATAAATTTTATGAAATGTGCAAAACTTCAATTTACAAAAAGGAAAAGAAATACTACCAATCAAATGTTTAAACCAAAAGCACACAGTTACCATTACTATTTAAAAAAAACAATAGCATAAATAGGTTAAAATTATTGTCTACTCACTTACCATAAATCATTCATACGTTTGGACTAAAAAGTGATTGAACATAAATAGGTATTGACTGGTTTCCAGGCTGAGATAATCCTCTGCACAGGTGATGACTTAGCACTGTGAAATATGGATTATGCTACTAAAGTATCATGCATGCATCATAATCATCAGCTGAGATCTGAGTGAGTGACTTGCAACAAGTTACCAAGTTTTCTCTGCCACAGGGGAGAGAATACAGCTAGGGCTGTATTTTAAAAGCCTCTGACTTGACTCAGAACATGATAGGAAGAACACAAGACATTTCTTAGCATAGCCAAGTCCTTCCATCTCCATGAAGCTTCCTGACCATGCCCACCCACTAATGGCATGTTCTCTATTGTCTCTGTGGATCCTTTTGATGTGTAGATACCTTCCAATAACTGTTTTGTTAACTGCCTAATTTATCATTCATATCCATCCCAAGGCTCATCCATCTCAAAGAGGAACCTATTAAATAACTGAAGAGAAAGACTGATGAAGGAGATCATTATGAGGATCATTATAAAAATGCTCAATAAACATGTTACCAAAGTCAGAAAGAGATGAGACATTAGGCTAGACCCCACTGAGGGGAAGTCTTCATCCATCTTACTTATATAATTCAGATTCATTGTTTGGATTTGGGAGCAAATCCAAAAAACTATAAAAGAACTTCTATGAATACATCCCAAATAAAAATTATGTGTCACCTATTACTCTTTTTCACAGAAATTTCAAAATGTCTCTTGAGGCATATTATTGTACAACTGTCTGTTCCTTGTAAGCGGAATCATTATCATTTGGGACCATAAATTGTGAGTTGTGTGCCGACTGCTACAAGAGCTTTCTCCTTACCAAGTGCAATGACAGCTAATGTACACCAAACTTTAGACCTTGGTCTGGCACAGATTAGGTGCTCAGTGTTTGTTAGATGGAGGGATAAGTGGATGGGTAAATAGATAGATGAACATCCAGATGAATGGATGGAAGAGATTCTAAACTAAATTGTTAGAATAAGGAATCTGGTAGTAAAAGGCCATATAAGAACTTTTATGAAGATTCTAAGAAGATTCTCTAGGGAAGAGATGGGTTTAGGGTAATGACGGCCATTTCAGGGAGGCATTGCTCCAACCTAGCAACAAGAGGGAACAAAGTTAAAATAGAAGTGGTCAATCAAATATCTAACTACTTAGGGATTTTTCTAGACTTAAGAAATTAAAAGCAGATATATTTATATTTCTTTCTAATTTACATATATCCCAGTTCACAGCATAAAAAAGAGGCAATAACTCAGGGTAGACTGTCAGGAATAATGTGCATTGGGTTGGAATATTCATTGTATATTTTAGAGTCCTTTATTTAAGCCTGTAGTTCAGGAAATAAAGCTTCACAAATAAATTCTTTTTTTTTAATTTTTATTTATTTCTGTATGTGTATGAATGTACTGTATGCATGTAGGTCTGTGCACCCGTGTCGTGCAATGCACCGGGAGGGATTCCGCTGGAACTGGAGTTCTCCTGGAATTGGAGTTTCAGACGGTTCTCGGCCGCCATGTGGGTGCTGGGGATCGAACCCGGGTCCTCCGTAAGAGCGGTCAGCGCTCTTAACCGCTAGGCCATCTCTCCAGCCCCCACAAATAAATTCTTAAAAATCATTTACAGTATCATTTGTGACTATTATCTTTCCATTATTTCCAGTACTCTCTGTTCCACACCAGCCCCTCCCATGTCCATGATTCTCTCTCAATTTCTTGTCCTCTGCTTTGATTATTAATGTTACAAACACACACACACACACACACACACACACACACACACACACACACAATGTAATGCACCAAGTCCACTTACAAGTTCTCACGTGTACTTGTGGGATTAAATAACTTCTCAAGGATCTAATCCTTAGTGAAAACACATTCTCTCTCCGTCAGCCTTCACTGATTCCCTATAGCTCATTATCTTGAGATGGAAGTCTGTGGAACTCCCCCAATCCACCTTGTCATGTCAGCTGGTTTTGTCATTGTTATAGACCTCATTAGACTACCATCCTGTGGAAATTTCACTGCTGCGGCTTCCCTATCATGTCTAGGATGCATTAACTAGCAAGTGTCCTGTCCCTCTGGCTCTCACATTCTTTCTGCCCCTTCTTCCGTTATGTTCCTAGAGCCTTAATTATAGATCAGTGATGTGTCACTTAGGGCTGGGTACCTCACAGTCACTTATTCTCTGCATTTGACCAGGTGTGGAACTTTGTACTCATCTCCATCTGCTGCATAAATAAGCTTCTTTTTTTTTTTAATTTTTTTTTAATTTTTATTTATTTATTTATTTTTATGTGTATGAATGTATTGTCTGCATGCAGGTCCTTTGATGAGTGTTAAGAGGCACACTTTTCTGTAAGTATAAGGATATGTATTTAGAAAATAGTGAGGAATTACTGTGGTCTGGGGAAATGACAGAAGTAGGCTTTTCTCCAGGGTCTATGGCCTCTCCAGCCATGAATAACTTGCTATGCTTACAGTACCATGCATGATTTTCCAGCCAGTGACTGGGTTTTGAGCCCAGTTACACAGCTGTTGATTACCCCCAAGATAAAAGTGCCAGTATTGCACCAACAGATAGAGTTTGCTGGGCCAGTCATTGTTGTGGCCCATAGGCTTTCCAGCTGGGTACAACCATTGAGCAGTTTCCTCCCTTGGAAGCCTACACAGTATCTTCTGATACTATGAGACCTAGTCTTCAGGGCTTCACAAATAAATTTTAACTTTCTTGAGGGAAACAGCTGTTTGTGCTCTGTCTGTGACCTTCCTTAATACTTTTCTCTTTCCAAGTCACTTCTTTCTCATAGCTTTACCCACAAAATAAGCATGTGTATAATACACAAAATACGTAAATATGTGGAGTCTATAACTTTTACTAAAACTAGAGAATTTCAACTACCTGTTCCAAGGTGTTCTTGCAGGAAGCAGAGCTACTTGTGACCAGAGATGCTGGAGGGACCTAGCATGCAAGCAAACAGGAACTTCCCTCTGATTATTAGATATGTTTGACAACTTAGCAGCTGCCTGCCACTGCCGTTCCCATGGAAACAGACATTAGATTTCAGAAACCGAGAGTGCAAGAGCTTAAACTAATCACTGTGACAAAAAATAAAAAATAACAGGCTATTTTCTTCTCATAGGGCAGAAATGGTGATTGGGTTAACAGACCCTGATCCTAGGGGTATTTTTTTATAGAAATATGAGTAGTCATCCATCCTATTAGAAAACTTTTCCCACACATGTTCTTTCCAAACTATGTCACTATTATTTCTCTCTACCGATACTTCAAATTTTTGGAAGATCCCAATCCAGAAGTTAAGTAGGAGTAAGAATATTACATTTATTTTATATATTTCCATTTATGCAGTGTTCAGAAAAGAAACCAAGTCTTCATGTTTCATAATAGGGTTGTGCTCAGCCAATCAGCACTCTTTTAGAGCATATTGTTTCCTAGTATCTGTACTTAACTGAACTAAGTCATGGACATACAGATATCTATCACTCAGGCTAAAAATTGAAAACCTCTTTGCACAAAATATATGTATAGATTGTAACTGTACAATTTACCAAATTCTTACTCTGTGGTTCCAAATACAATACTCTGGAGTTTATGGATAAACTGATTTACAGGCAAGATTAACTAGACTACATTTGTACTATAAAAATATATCAAATAAAAACCAAGACCTTCTTTTTCATGAATGCTACTTGTACACAACTTAAAAAATAAATAGGCCATGCAGGCCACCTGGTTAACCCTAATTTCATAGACTAAACAAAGAACTTGTTCATGTGTGTCTGCATCAAGGGAATACAATTCTTTGGAATAGACACTACAAATCTAAAAATGAAGCTGCAGCATTCATATTCACTGAACTGTGAAAAACAGACACCAACCTCTTGTGCCTTGAGCACAACAAGAGAAAGTCGCCTACATTTTAAGAACAAATCTCATGTGTTCATGGCTTCACTCACCCCACTTTGCACACACGTCCCCTTATCTGTCACCAGCCAGCAGGCCAGCCCTTCACCAAACAGCAGTAGTCATGATGTCCTCCTGTGCTCTTTACCAAAAGCATTCAGACAGCCATTCAATTGACATTAAAATAATGTGAAAAAAATGACCTTTTGGTTTATTTTATGTTCTTTATGCAGCCTTAGCATAGCTAATGCTTTGATTAAATTATAGTATGTGTTTCTCACAATGTAGAATAAAGTTTTAACCTCTGATAACACTTTTAAAATATAGCATTTAAATATACACAATGACTTCATCAAGTATTAAATAATATTAATATTTTAAAACCCTTAAAATTTACAGAAATCTGGGACTGGAGAGATGGTTCAGTGGTTAAGAAGACTGGCTGCTCTAGCAGAGGACTGGGGTTCTATTCTCAGCATCCACGTGGCAGCTAATGAACATCTGTAACTCTAGCTCCAGGGGATATCTGACAACTTCTTCTGACATCCTTGGGCACTGCATGACACGGGTGCACTTATACACATGCAGGCAATACATTCATATACATAAAATACAAAATAATAAATAAAACATTTTTTTTTAATTTGCAGAAATCCAAGTCAATTCCCCTCAGATATTTAACAGTATTTCAGTAATATTAGAGACTCTACTTGGAGATTTTGTTTGAACTAAGAACACATTATTTTCTGACTCAATAGAGAACAGGCTTATGTTAAAAAGTGTAATGTCAGGACCAGAGAGATGCCTCAGCAGTTAAGAGCACTGCCTGCTCTTGCAGAAGATCCAGGTTTGGTTCCCAGCACCCACATGGTGGCTAACAATGGTCTGTAACTCCAGGTCTAGGGAATCTGACACCCTCTTCTGACTTCTGCAAGCACTGAATGGCATGGGTGCACATACCTACATGCAAACCATACACTCATATACATAAAATATAAATAAAAAATAAAATTCTTTTTAAAGTTTAATGTACAAACTATTTGAAAAAATGATAAATATTCTAAAATGTAGACACTGATAATATACAAATTATTAATCACTTTTTATTTTGTGATCTTTGGTTTTATAACTCCCATGTTAAACATATATTTCCTTTATGTTAGAACAATATTTAAAAATCTATAAGACAAAAGCTATAAATGTTTTTCATTTACAGTAATGTAAAAATGTATAATATTATTACTCTAAAACTATTTGTTTATGAAGGAAAATAGAGACATTAGCACAATTATGTAAAAATTCTAGCCCTGAATTTGACTGTTCTGAATTTCTTTTAGTTTCAGGCAAATTTAAGAATTACCTTCTCAATTTCTATAAAATTGATTTGTTAACATTATGATAAGGATTTTACTGAACTTAGAGATCTCTTTGTAACCATTGTGACAATGTTAAGTTCTCCAATTGATGAACATGAAATGTTTCTCTGTTTCTTTAGATCATTTATGTCTTTTAATAATATGATACTTTTCAGAGTATGCTGTATTTCTTATGTTAAACTTACTCCACATGTTTTTTATATTTCTTGTGCTGTTCTGTGTGTTCTAGGGTACATGTGTGTATGTGCACGTGCATGTGTATGTTGTAATTGTATATACTGTATGCATGCACATGAGATGTCAGTATGTGTGCCCATGCATCCAGGCAAGCAAATGGAGAGCTTAGAGCAGGATGTCAGTTGTCTCACTCTATCACTTTATTTAGTGCCTTGAAAGAGGGTCTTTCACTGAAGTGGAAGCTCACCGTTTTGGAAAGGCTACCCAGCCAACAAGGCCTTGGGCTCTGCCTCTCTCTGTCTCCCAATGCTGGGATTATAGGCATATGTATCATGCCTAGATTTTTATGTGTGAGTAGTAGGGATTCAAAATCATGTGCTCATGCTTTTAAAGCAACTGGTCTCATTCACTGAGCCATCTCCCCTGCCCCTGATACTTAAACTTGTTCTACAAGGCTTTGTTTGTTTACTCTTGAATTGTTCATAGGTATAAATCTTTCCTCCATATAACTCATTATTCAAGGCTTCAGCAAAGTGGTAGAAGCTATTATTGAATAGAATGGATTCTGTCCCAGTTGTTGTGACTGCATAATAAATAACCCCAGTATACCTTAGGGGAGTGAAATAATGACTAAATTTAGTTTTCTCAATTTGCAGTTTCAGCGGGACATTATAGGCTTAGTTCATCTCTGCTTCACTCAGCATTGGCCTGGGGCTGGCTATCATATCAAACTTTAGCTAGGGGCATCAGCTGTAGTGTATACACCTGGTCTCTCTATAGGCCCTGATTATATGTATAAGAACCCTGTTCTTCCTTCTATGTTCACACCATTCCCAATAATTCGCTTTAGACTCCAGAGAAATGGTAGAAACCAACTGCCTTTGTCTATACTGACCTCAATAATATGTGACCAATTATGTGGATTATTTTTCTCCCACTGACCAGTTCTCCTACCAGCCGAGTATCCTATAGTTTAAGTCAATATGATATTAAGCAGAGATAGCCTAGACCCCAGAGCTTAAGTTTCACAGATTCAGTTATTACAGAACTGTCTCCATTTGAGATGTAATCATATTAAGTCACAGGGTTACCTGCAAATTCTGTCTGATTTGGCTACAAACTGGAGATTTCCACAACCCTGTTCACCATCAATAGTTTATTTGAGTAGCTCTAGAATACAGAAAGAGAATTTGCTCACTTTTATACATGTATTAAACAGACAATATAAAAAGGTTTTTGGTATTTTTGAGGCAGGGTCTCCCTTTAGTCCCAGCTGGCCTGGAGCTCTCTCTATAGACCAGGCTGGCCTTGAATTCACAGAGATCCACCTGCCTCTGCAGTTCATTCAACAATCAACAACCAGGTGAAGAGATACAGAGGGAAAGATGTGGGAAGGTCCCAAGCACAGGACCTTTTGTCCTCATGGAGTCAGGGTATGCCACCCTCCCTAGGCACACAGATGTGTTCACCAACTACTATAGTTTAGATCTGGAGTGTTGCCCAGAGGCCCATGTGTTAAAGGCTTGTTTCCCAACTCAGCACTGACAAGTATACTGATACTAAGAAAAAGGCCAAATCAGTCCAAATTAAAAGTAAATAAAGGCAGGCATTTATTCCAGGAAATGTGCTCTCTCTTGGGTGAATCCATGGTCATCCAGGGCCATGAAAAGCTTGCATCTGGGAGGCAGGGAGAGCCTTTTATAAGGGGGGGGGGGTGATGTGTTAGAATCTGGCCAATTAAGCCAGGTCAAGGACCAGTAATTTTTGCAGGCAAACACAAGTTCCGGAGTGGAAAAGAAAGAAAGGTCTTTCTGGTCTATGCCATCTTGGCATTTTGCCCCCAGCCCAACCTAACAAGCACTACTAGTATTTCACAGAACCGTCAATAGGTGGGGCCATGTGGGACATCTCAGCTCATTGGAGGTGTGACTGAATCAGATAATGAGAAGATCTCTCTCTCTCTCTCTCTCTCTCTCTCTCTCTCTCTCTCTTTCTCTCTCTCTCTCTCTCCTCTTTCCCCCTCCCTTCTTCTCCTTCCTCCCTCTCTCACTTCCTGCCATCATGAATTCAGCAGCTTTCTTCCCCCACATGTTCCCTGCCATGATGTACTGCCTTGATGAAGACCCAAAGCAACTTGGCCAATCGGTCATGGATTGAAATCTCCAAAATTACCCATTAAAACAAATTTTTCTCTTTATAAGTTGATTATCTCGAGTATTCTGCTGTAGCAATGGAGAGCTGTCTAACATGCCAACCCAGGAGCTCTCTAATCCCTGCCTTTTAGGGGTTTTCATAGAATCTTCGTCACATAGGCACAATCAATTATTAGCTCAATCTCTAGCTCCTCTCCTCTCTTCAGAGGATGGGGAGTCTGGTGAAAAAGCCAAGCCTCTTTCTGGTGAAAAGTCCCCATCCAAGACTCCACCAAGAGATAATTCTTTTTTATTTTTTTTATTTTTTATTTTTTATTTTTATTTATTTCTGTATGTGTATGAATGTACTGTCTGCATGCAAGTCTATGCACCCGTGTCGTGCAATGCCACGGAGGTCAGAAGAGGGTGTCGGATTCCCCCGGAACTGGAGTTCTCCTGGAATTGGAGTTACAGACGGTTCTCGGCCACCATGTGGGTGCTGGGGATCGAACCCCCAGTCCTCTGTAAGAGCGGTCGGCACTCTTAACCGATAGGCCATCTCTCCAGGCCCCAAGAGATAATTCTTAGATCAAAAGATACCCACCAAGGAAATCCCAAGTGATTGAGAAACGTGGAGTCAGATGTTCATGACACACTAAAAATTACACGTTTTAGGAATTCTGTCAGGAATCAGGATTCATGTTTAAATTTTAGAACAAAATTTTCCTAGCACTCGCGTTTCACAGGACTTCAGTACCTCTGCATCAAGACAAGGGGAGAGGGGCTGGAGAGATGGCCTAACGGTTAAGAGTGCCGACTGCTCTTACCCCGAGGACCCGGGTTCGATCCCCAGCACCCACATGGCAACTGAGAACCGTCTGTAACTCCAATTCCAGGAGAACTCCAGTTCCGGGGGAATCCGGCACCCTATTCTGACCTCCCTCCGTGGCATTGCAGGACACAGATGCACAGACCTGCATGTAGACAGTACATTCATACACATAAAAAAAAAAAAAAAAGACAAGGGGAGACATGCAGACGCACATGCAGACACATGTGCAGACACACGTGCAGACAGATGCATGTGTAGACATGCATTTTCAGAATTTGCCATGGGAGCTGACTGGCTTGAACTGCTATGGTGATGGTAGAGAGCTAGACTTCTAAATTTGACATTCATGGAACTGCTTTTGGGTTGCAGTTGAGGTCTTTGAATTGGCTGCGTAAATAGCATCTTTCTTCCCAGACTTTTGAATAATTTGAAAATAAAACAACTAAAGATGAAAAAGCACATATCAATGTTCATCTTGACACAGGCACGCACGTAGGAAGACACAGACAGTGAATCCCAGCATTAGTCTGATCTGGTCACATGGGTAGATGGCTAAGAAGACAAGCCTATGCCCACTGTCAGAGAGAGAGGTAGAAGGAAACACTGCCCTCCTAGGGCAGGCAGCCTCTCTCAAGAGGAAGATGAGTAGAAAGGGAGCATGCACAATTAAGCTAATTACTAATTATAATTTCTCTAATTTGCCAGTCAGATCTTATTCCATCTACACATTTACACTATCAGAACAAATGAGGTAAGGGGAAGATAACCTTGTTGAAGTCTTTTATGAGAAAAACAAAATAGAAAAAATTCTTGAGGATCAGGAAAGCAGAGTGTCCTTCTATTAGTTAACAAGAGGAAGAATGAGGAAAATCCTGTCCACCCAAAGCAACCTGTAAGAAAATAAGTAAAGAGAGTACAGCATTCAAACTTGCCCTCTCTATTTGCAAACACAACACAACGAGAGGAAGTGCAAGCATTAGGGTCATAAGCACAGTCTGTATTCCTCAACACCTGCTGAGAACCCCAGGATTTGCATTATTTTTCATGTTTTTCAGTGCTCAGTACCCAAAAAAAAGGGGGGGGGTTCTCCTGACTGCATCTAATTCAACTCTGAAAACTGTGGGGTTTGGCAATCTCTACACAGGAAATGAAGCATTGAAGGGATCGCCATACATTTTCGAAAACCCAAGGGAATGAACGCCTTATTTGTAACTGAATGGTGACAAATAAATCCTTCTCTAAACTTCACAAGCCTAGACTTAATGGAGTGAAAAACATGGAAAATGGATAGGGAAAACAACTGTTCCTGTTCCCTCTAAGCCAATACTTTTCTCCCTCAACAATTGAAATGAACATTTGAAAACTTTGTGGTGTAATAAATGCTTCCAAAGATGACTTGGAAAGCTTGCATATGGAGAGATGAGATGAGTTTGTCATTCAAAGTGCTGCCTGGCAAGCTTGCACTGCTGGGTAACAACCCAGCCAGAAGTTGTGTGTGGTTGAATAGTCAGTGATTCATTCACCAAATGATAAACCAAAATTTGTCCAGCCGTGTAATATTCTAAATTTAACTCTAAACATCAGAGAAAATATAGATTTAATTTAAAAAAAAAAACAGGAAAAAGGTAAGAAATCATGATATGTGTTGTTTTCATGATATATTTAAGATCTACAGATTTTGTTCTTTGTTCATCTTATAATTGAAAGTTGTTACGCCTGGACTACCATCTCTCCATTTCTCCCACCTCCTCAGCCCCTGACAACCATCACCGTATTCTTTCCTTCTATGAATTTGCCTTTTAGATTCCATGCATCATTAACATGATGTGGTAGTTGTCTTTCTGGGACTGGTTTATTTTGCTTACAAATATCATTGGGAGCCATACTTGGCGTGTGACTCTCAGAATGATGAAAACTCTGGTTTGTTCACTGAAGGGTTCTTAGAAACTTGTAAATATCGTATGTGGGTTAAGTGAGTGGTTAAGCCTTCCCGTGGTTAAAACACAGAATATCTTTTTTCTTTTTTGTCCCCATTTGATTTATATTATTCTAAAATATGCATACATACACTCTACACATAAATCAAAGTTACAAAATCTGAAAATAAACTATAGGTTAATTCCAAAGCATATTTAGAGATTTACATTTTAACAATAGAGTTGCATGCATGTAAAAAGTATAACTTTACATGCTCTCTTTTTTCCTAGAATATGAATATTAGTATTCATATATGATAGAACACACCATAGGATTACATAAGGATAAATTATGAATGGTTGTAACATGTATCAATAAAAATAGAAAATATTATTTTACAAAATATTTTTAACTGTT
>VZQC01014231.1:0-13735 GCA_009823505.1 Rhizomys pruinosus | reverse complement strand
ATATATATATATATATATATATATATACACATCTATAATAGATATCTATTATGCATATATATATATATACACACATCTATAATAGATATCTATTATGCATATATATATATATATATGCACATTTATAATCCTTTCTCCTTGAATGCAGGCAGAGTCAGCAACTATGATGGAATACTTCCAAAGGCTATATGGTAGTTTGTAAAAACACATTGTTGCAGGGTAGAGAAAGGTAATGGGACTGGCTCTTAGATGTAAATTG
Organism: Rhizomys pruinosus; assembly: GCA_009823505.1. NCBI lineage: Eukaryota > Metazoa > Chordata > Mammalia > Rodentia > Spalacidae > Rhizomys > Rhizomys pruinosus. Next base: position 13,476 of record VZQC01014231.1, on the reverse strand, counting down.
CTATGTTGTTACAAGTTCTGACAAAAGAAACTGTGTTAGTCAGGGTTCTCTAAAGGAACAAAGCTGCTAGAATGACTCATCGAGGATTTATCAGAATGGCTTATAAGCTATTTAAGTATACTACGTGGATCAGATAGTTCAATAGTGGCTGCCTCACACTGGTGGCTATTCACTCAGTCCAGAACACTGGCTCTCTCAGCAGTCTCGGTCTGATGCTGAAGGCTCAGAGGAATCCTAGAGAGCTATTGATCTCATGTCTATGTTAGAAGCCCAAACAAGCCGGTACTAATATTGGCAAAGGACTGCAGCAACAACTAGTGGACTTTACAGAAGGAGTGAAGGCAAGCAAGCAAAGTGAAGTTTCTATCTTCCATGTCCTTTTATCTGGGCTGCCACCAGAAAGTGCTTCCCCATTTGGGGTAAGTCTTCCTACTTCAAATAATCCGATCAGGAAAATGTCTCACCAGACTGCCCAGATACTTGGATTTTTGTTTAATCCAGATCCAGAGAAGGTGACAACTGAGATTGTGCATCACAGCCACTAAGAGCTTAGAATCACATCAGGCAAGAAAACAAGGACTTCAGTTCCAGAACTACAAGTCACTAAATTCTTAGAAGAAAGCATCTAGCATGCAGCTGAGTTATACTTTTTTTCTGACCTTGTAAGACCATGAATAGAGAAAGTCCAACTATATGGGGTAAATATCTCACCCAAAAATAACCTGTGACCTATTAGAGAGGCATTGTTTCAAGCAAATAGAGGGTCATTGTGAAATAATAACTAACACAGATATCTGTGTTGTTTTGGGACCTAGAAACTAGAAGGATGGAGGTGACAGACAAGGTAGAGAAGACTGCAGAAGATGTCATGAGCGTCTTCTCGCATAATAGACAAAATAAGGAGATAACCCTAAGGGGGGTGATTGTTGTCATGAAACTGGAAGACACAGTCAATAACAAGCCTCAATTATAGAAATCGATCCATAAAAGCTTCCAAAAAGGATACATCTCTATCTGTACCTTCACCATTCACTCAAAAAAGCTGTTTCCTTGCTAAATAATGGAAATGTTTTCTCCAACAAATGGAAATGTACTTAAGTATAATATAGAACTGCTGCTGTTTTTCTTAATCCTTGAGCAAATATACTACACCAAGAACAGAATGAATTTCTTATCATATACTCTCAGCATGTCTTTTAGAAAATGTGAGTTTGTTGTACAGTGTTGATACCTAATGTTTTCCAAAGGATGAACACTCACTGCCAGTGGTCTCAGCAGAATTACCTAACAGTTCAAACAGCAGCTGAGTTCCTCAATGACACACAAACTCACATTATCTCTGGAAGCATCCAAAAATGGCAGGGCACTCTCCCATTCAAAATACAATGAAAATATCCTCCATTATTTCCACTTACAGCCTTCAAAACTGAGCTGCAAGTCTGGGATTGCATGATAAAAAATAACATTTTTATATACAGATACATTATAAAAGAGATTAAGAGGAGTTATCTTATAAAAGAGTAACAATTTCCCTACTAAACACCACAGATTTGCAAAGTAAAACCCCAATGTCAGGGATGGCCTCTCTCTCTCTTGAAGCTGTTGACCAGGGGTTCCATAGACCTTCAAACAATACTGGCCCCTGCTCTTGGTTACTCATCAGAACTTCACCAAGAGATCTATTGGTGAAGATACACATATATGAGCTGTAGCAAGAACAAATCAGGCTCAAGCTGACTTTAGATCCTCATCTCTACTGGCTAATTTTCATAGTGCTGCAAGGGGCTATGCAATGCTATATGAAAAGAAAAGTAATCATCAACCTTACTCAGCTGTTAATCCTACAAGCTACACAACTGGTCTGGCAGGTTAGCATCACCAGTGCAATAGTGGCACAAATACTATGGGAGTAACCAATCACCTTCTAATTGGATTTAAGTTCTGCTTCATAGGATAGAGTCCAAACTTGACAATGATATCAGGCCTAGGGACAAAGGCTGAACAGGTCACAGGACATAAGGGAGAGCCTAATAATATCATTCTACTAAAAAGTTATTATAGTAAACTGGCTCATAAAGCTTAGGGATCATCATAGAAGAGGAGGGCAGAAAAATTATGAGTCAAACAGCTGGTCAGTTACTCATATGAATTCACAGCAGTAGTGACAGCATGCACAAGTCCCACTCAAACTCAAGCCAGACAAAATCCCAGCATTGACATAGGGATTTGGGTAAGAAATGCCAACACTGCCTGAGGAAGACTGGCAACCAATGGCTGATGGAGGGGAGAGAGTCAGTCTCATTTACAGTTGAGACTCTCTATAGGTTGACCAGGCTCCAGTGGATGGACACACATCAAAGGGGATTTGAAGACACAATTGGACCCTATAAGCCTTAATGAAGTTATAGATAAATACATGATCCAAATATATTGTATGAAATTTACAAAAATATCAATTTAAAAAAAAGAGTCAAAAAATGTAAATTTGGGAGCTTGAGAAATGGCTCGGAAGTTAAGAACACTAGCCAGTGCTCTTACAGAGGACCCAGCCTTGGTTACCAGCACCCACATGGTAGATAACTACCATCCATAACTCCAGTTCCAGGGCATTTTATATCTTCTGGCACCCACAGACATTGTACAATGCAAGCGCACTTACATATATGCAGGAAAAACAATCATACACATAAAATAAAAAATAACTAAATCAAAAATTTTTTAATTTAGCTTTTCTCACAAAAGATTTCTCTCTTTGCCCTTGTGTTCCAGGAGGCATGTTCTAGGCTCTTGGAACTGGAGGAACTATCTTAGCTTATATGGAAGGCCTGATGGTACAGCCTCTAGATGGGTTAGCCAACCATGTCTATCTGACCGAGCCAGAGTCCATACCCTGAACTCCATGGCTCAGTGTTACAGAGACAAGTAACAAAACATTCATGATTGGCAATATTATTCACACATCATTCCAGGCAGAGGACACTAAGGACCCCACTGTGAGAGAACAAGTGGAGCTGCATACTTCGAACCCTCATGTCTGCCCATCTGTCTTTCCCTTGGCTGTTTGATATGTACTGTTTTCCTATAACAAGTTGAGTATAATAGCTTTCAGTAAGTTATGAATCCTTCCAGCAAATTGTTGAAACAGGTAGTATTCTCAGGGAACCATTTACCTGACCCTGTTGGTATGAAAACATGTGCCACAAATTATGAGCAGAGAAAATGCTTAGTCTTTATAAGGAGCAATAAATAATATGACCTGGTATTACTCTCTAGGGAGGTATCTAAAATATCTGTCACTATTTTAGGAGTATGCTTCTGAAGATGGTAGCCCTTAGTTATGCCTATAAAAACATTCAACTCATGTTACTATATAATAAATTATAATTTTTTATTTCTAAAATATCTAGTACATATAATAATAAACAATAGGTGAATTAACTGTTATGTAAACAATAGGTTCTGAAGCCAGATATTTGATCAGAGTGTCTCAAATTCTAAGGTCCACCAATCTATGATACACACTGAAAGCTGTATCTTTATCAGATTGCTTGATAACCCTAAGAAGCAAACAATCTGTGAGAGATCTTATGATGTCAAAGAACAATGACTGGATATTTCCATAATTTATTCCATTTGCCCAATATTGTCTACTTTTCTCAGCATTATATCCCTGCAAAGGACATCTGTTCGGAATGTTTTAATGGATAGACTAAGGGACTGTGGTGATGGCCCGGTAGTTAAGAGCACTTGCTGCTCTTACAGAAAGCCCTGGATCAGTTCCCAGTACCCACGTGACAGTTCATAACTGCCTGCAACTCCAATTCTAGCACATCCATGGCCTCTTCTTGGACACAGGCAGGTTTGTGGTACACATACACATATGTAGGCAAACATATATACATAGAATAAAAGTAAATACATTTTTAAAAGAGAGAATAAAATACCCCAAGACTAGAAGCATTTTGTGACTTTTCTGACTCCAAGATGATTCCATAGTCAATCAGTAATCATCATCTTTTAAGATTCAGGAGAAGATAAAAAGTTAAGGCCAATACAAATAAATGGTGGTCATTTCTAGACTAAGCTCACAGGCTTGATTGAGCCATGGCCTCTCAATGCTGCCAATGAGAGTGGTATCCAAAAATGACATGATCAAAGTTTTCGAATTTCCTTTTATGTTTTAACACTTTGAAAAGCCTAGAGCAAGAAAGAGGCTCTTGCATAAACAGTGAGAAAAGAAATGTTCAGAAAACAATCAAAAAGACAGGGAGGAGAAGGCAAAATCAATATTAACTTTGTAGTTACTTTCATTTATATATGTTTTGTTTCACTCTGAAACTTGCTTTCTAAAGCTAAAGATCAAGACAAAAATCTTGTCTCTGTAATCCATAAAGAGTTTCAGGGTAAACTTGCTAAACTATCGTCACAGTTACTAGGTTTTGAAGTGTTAATTAAGCTCACTTCATGCCTTTTGTAAAAGAGAACTGGATACATTACAATATCTCTGTAAAGAGTAAATATTAGCTTTTAGAATTCCCTTAGCCTAATCAAACCATGATCTTTCCTTAACATTAACTAACTGGACATCATAAATTGTTTTGCTTTGTAAACATGAATGTAAATTTCACTGTGACAAGTAAGCTTCAAAACTAAAAAGAGAAATATTATATAGGCAAATTAAGTGATCTCATCTCAAAACCTTTCTTTACTTTCTAATAATAATTAGAAATAATAATAGTTAGCCCCACTATCCAGATAATTGCATCACTGTGTAAGACCCTACCAAGTGGGGCTGGTGAGATGACACAGCAGTTAAGAGTATCGGCTGCATTTGTAGAAGACCTGGGTTCAGTTCCCAGCACTCACATGGTGGCTAACAACAGTCCATAACTCCAGTTTCAGGGGACCCGAGGCCATTTTCTGACCTTCCTGGGCATTATATGATGTAGGTACACTTACATACATGCAGGCAATACATTCATAGACATAAAATAAAAATAAGTCAAGAAAAATATTGTTTAAACCCTGACCATATACATTACAGAGAAGTCCCCAATTCTCAGAAAAAATAATTTAACCCTATAGCAATTTCACAAACTAAATCTACGAAAGCAGGAACATAATAACTAAAAACATATGTTAAAAATAAAGAATTCTGGCCTAGGTGTGTAGCTTAGTGTAGCTTAGGGTAGTTACCAAACATTTGTGAAGCCCTGGGTTCAACTCCTAACAGTATAGACACTATATGTAGCATAGCACATATATATGGCTCTTCTGCAGACTATCCAAGGAAGGAGACATAAGGACAGGTGACCGTGACAAATTTTGGAAAAACAGAAAATCTGTTGTTTTTTTAAAAGTTAATGAGCAGGGCATGGGTGGTGGGCACACCTTAACTATAGCACTCAGGAGGCAGGGGCAGGCAGATCTGTTGGAATTCATAAGGCCACTGGTCGACAGAGTGATGTGCCAGGACAGCTGAGGCACAGGGAGACCCTGTCTGAAAAGATTAAACAAAAAAAAAAAAAAATAAAAAAAAAAAAAAATGAAAGGATTTTTTGCTTACATTGTAAGGCTTCCCAAATTCGGGAATAAAAGATTGAGGAAGATATATTCATATTCATAGCAGAAGCATAAAATTATGGGGAATTTATGGAAGGTAATTTTGAAATGTTCACTCCAATTTTAAAATTAGCTTGACACTAGTCCTACATTATTATGCTTCTAAGAGTTTTTCTCAAGATATATTAGAATGGTTTGCTAAAAATAATGTCTAAAGATTCATGTGGTTGTCATTATTCAAATATAGATTAGAATAATAATGCTTTAAAAAGGAGATGCTAGGGTTGCAATTAATATGGGATCTATGGTTGAATGTACTATATAACTTGGTAATCATTTTCAAGAAGATATTCAAAAGAAAAAATACTCACAATATAGTAAGTGAATAAAGCACTATTGTCACTGGCATGGTGTTGTTTGGTTGTTATTTGAGACTGAGTCACCAAACAGCACAAATTCAAATCCTGATGCCCCCAATGTTCATCTATATATGCTTTAAGAATATATTGGACTGGAGAGATGGTTATATTGGTTTACGAGAGTGGCTGGCTGCTGTGCAGAAGACACCGGTTTCTACATGCTTAGCACCCATCGTGCACGCTAAATAAAACCCGCCTTAAGCACTCTAGTTCCAGGGGATCCAACACCCTCTTTGACCTCAAGAGTATTGCACAACATAGGTGTACTCTATGTGCAGCAAAACACTCATTACACATAAATAAAAATAAAATAAGACATATTTTTTTAAAAATAAATCGTTTTCTAGTAATAAAAGGGAAACTGGGGTATTTGGTTAGTTGTTTTTTATGTGTGGGGTAAATTTTTGTTTATTTGATTGTTTGTGTATTTTGATGGTGTCTGTTTGGATTGGTTTTGTTTTTCTGGTGACAAGATCTCCGCTGAGCCCCAGCTGGCCTGGAACCTTTACTTTGCTTTAGGACCAGGCTGTCAGTCTCCACAGCAAAAGTCCTGCCTTTTGCCTGTGAGTGCAGGAATTAACAGCGTGCACCAAGAGATCCAGGCTGGGGGGTTGTTCTGAGGACTAAACAATACAATAGATATACAATAGTTAGAAAATCACTCAATATAAGTAAAGGCTCATAAATTTAACTTCCACCCTTCTCAGTCTAGTTTGATATTATACACCTATAAAAATAAGAAAAGTAAGCAAATGATAACTTGGCTAGAAAGAGAAAATTGACAGAGTTCAAGCTGCAACATCATCACATGACAATATTTACTATCTGTTAGGATGTCTTTGTTAGCCTAGAAAATTTGGCCCAAACGGCCTTTAAAAATAAAAATAGCCTTTAATTCTAGCATTCAGGAGCAGAGACAGGAAAATTTCTGTGAGATCAAGACCAGTCTGGTCTATATATCAGGTTCCAGGTATGCTGTGGTGGACAGCAAAGAACTTGGCTTCAAAAAAAACTTGACTAATTAATTATAGTTAATTAATTTGATTAATTAATTTAAAATTTAAAAATAAAACGAGAATGACAACTCTGCTTTAAAAAATCAACTTTACGTATTTTACTGTGTATGGAGTATAATGCCTGCATGTGTATAACATGCACCCATGTTGAACAATGCCCATGAAATCAGAAGGCATTGGATTCCCTGTGGCTTGATGTTAGCTACCAAGTGGGTGCTGGGAATCTAATCCAAGACATCTGCAAGAGTAGTCAGTGCTCTTAACCATTTAACCATCTCTCCAGCCTGATGACTATGGCTTTAAAAATCTGAAAAAAACTATGTATGTCAAAGTTTGTTAGTGCAAGTCATCTAGTTCAAAGAAATGCAAGGCCAGGTATTTTTGTATCTCTAGCTCACTGAAGAGTATCTTGTATAAGATGGTTATGGACTGGTAGAGATGGCCTAGCGGTTAATAGAGGGCACTGGCTGTTTCTTGTCCAGGAGGACCGGAGAGTTCCAATCCCCAGCACCACACATGGCGGATAAGAACCGTTCTTTAACTCCAGTTCCAGGGGAATCCGACAAGCTCTTCTGACTCCAGCAGCATTCAACGACTAACGGGTGCGCAACCTACCTGCAGACAGTACATTCATACACATAAAGAACTAAATGAAATTTAAAAGAGTTATATAAAATATTTTTATAAAGTAGAATTTCCATTTCCTGCTATCATCCTTCTAATCATCATGATGCCAAATTTGTGGAAGCAAAATTACATGTGACATCTCTGGTCACTACTGGTCAGAAAGAAACAAAATAGATTCTTAATGTCTCCCAAAGTAAAGAGGAATAAAATATCTATAGAAAGAGGAAGTTTCCTAAGTTCAGTGCATATTGGGAGTCACAGGTTTTCATACACAATTTGTTCAGAGTATCAAGTATCTGGATCTGTAGATTTTGACACCTATGTGTCAAAGAAAAATATAGAATGAAGCTCAGGATAATTAGTTGGAAGAAAAGTGATCAATGAGACCTTTGCAAGATTAAAGAAATTAGATTATTGGATCTTAGCTATATACATGAAAGGAAATTTCAAACATCTTCAAAAGCAAATCAGCCAACATCGTGAGCTCAATATTAGTGGTTCTCTTTAAATATAGCAAGAGTTAAGTGCCTTAAACACATAGCTTTCTAGCATAGGTCTTGAAACCCAATTTGCAATATATAACATTCAGCATCGGTGATTCCATTGGGTCAGATACTATAATCGTAGATAGTTGGCTAGAGCGAGCCTTCAAAGGAGCACATACTTGTATCTAAAGTCCATCCGTGCCACAGAATCTGAAGGCTTCATTGACTGCTCCACCCCTAGGAGGTCAACTGCAAGCTCAGAAAACTGGAATGAACTGAATTTTAATCTTAGAGGTTCTGAGTTTGGCATCTGCACATTGAGTGCCTTGAATATAACTCTTCAAATGTGCAATCTTAGAGTAAGCAATAACTGTTGAGTAGATTCGTGGTCCTCAAAAAATCTTAGAATTAATCATATATGCTAGAAAATATTTTACCTTTCTTCACAAAACATTTCTACTTTAGGAGAACTGAACCGTACACTCCAGCAGTCCTAGCATCATGGATTTTCCCAAACATTGAATTTAACGGCAACTCTAAAGACCAATGTAGTTTGCGCCATGTGAGGCCCGGCAAATAAGACTCAGAGCAATAGAGCAATCTCATCAGACTGAATACATTTCAGGATGGATTAACTGGCAGCAGCTATGAACATCACTTAGGTGAGAATAGAAGCTTGAGTGCCTAAACAGACCAGCATTTTCCAAGTCCACAAGTGGGCAGACTATATTAGCTTTGGGTCAGCGTCACAACTGAATCAAGTTCTGGCCTCACTTTTTCCTTCCAATGTGGTCCACCCAGATACAATATCTTCACGCTCTCAGCAAGCACCCTCTTCACCATCTTCCACACTGTACACCACCCACACACACAAATAGAGCGAAGATCCCACCCAGCACCACTGACCCCCCCCACCCAAAAAACACATAAAAAGAGCTCGAAAGGAGAAAAAAGAGGAAAAAAAAAGTACAAAAAAAGAAAACCCCGGAACAAATGAAAGCTGAAAAGTCTAGAGGTTAAGTCGCAGATGAGCAAATCCCTGAACATTCCTCGAACACACTTCCTCTTACCACTCTCAACTACACACAACTTAACAAACACACACTAACTTCATAAAATGACTTGACACGACACTCGCCCTTCCGAGACAGTCCTCTCTCCTCCATACCAATCTCTGAAGTACAAGAGACTGACCAGTCTAAAAAAAACTAAGCCGAACCAACAAATGCTCAAAATTCAATGGCCCGACAAAATCCATTACCTCTCCAAACAACCCACCAAAACTCCACCAACCCCCCGAAACAGGAGAGAACAGACACCGCAAGCCACAACAGAGAGGATCCGCAACGAATCACCGCCAACTCCAACCCCCAGCGTCAGGAGGCGCAAATAAACTCACGCATAGACACCTCATCAGCCACCATCATCCTGTACCCATATAAAAAACCCAGACCCCAACTACAAGTGCCCATAACCCCCCCATATTACACAGCTATGAGCATGATAACCACCCAACCCCCAACCAACAACCACATCCACCACCCTCCCGCATCCACACCCCCCACATGAACATGCATGCGCACACACAAATAAATCAATCACTCCAGCAATCAACCAACAAGTAAATAAATAAATATTTAAAAAGAAGTAAGCAGACAAAAGACAGCAATGATTGAATTATCATTCACGGACTTTATGAACATTATTAATATAAATACAAGAACTTAAATATAAACATGAAATAAGGAGGCTGAAACGTGGATATTTATACCAATTTTATTCATAAGGCTACATATGGGAAATAGCATAATGTCCAATAAGCAAAATTACTCCAGCCTACTACTGCTGCTGTGACAAAATACTTGTTTAGGTGATCTTAACAATAGATACTCAATATCAGAGGCTAATCTAGGTTTCCAGGAAGAATCCTCCTACTAGCTTGCACACAGACACCTGCACACTATGCCTCCACATTGCCGAAATGAGGAGAAAGTGCTGATCTTTTGTCTTTCTTTAAATATACTCATCGCATCATGGGAGATAATCCTTGATACATCATCTAAACCCAGTAACCTCCCAAAGGTGTTACAACTGTCAACAAATTAGCAATTAAGCCTTCAAGTATGTAAAGTGAGAGAGCCACAAACATTTAATCTACCAAAATGTCCACTTAAGGGGTTGGCTGCTCTTGCAGAAGACCAGGGTTCTATTCCCAGCACCCATATGGTGGCTAACAACCAACCATAACTCCAGTTCCAGAGGATTCGACACTTTCTTCTAGACTGTCTCTTGCTTCTCTCATGCCCTACAGGACAGTACACTTGCATACAGCGAGGCCCAATATTAATGGCATAAAATAAAAAAGTAATTAAATTTTTAAAAAAATAAACATGTTTTTTGTTTTTGAAGTGTTCATATGTAGCCCTAGCTGGCCTGGAACTCAGTATGAAGACCAGGCTGGCCCAAACTCACACAGATCCGCCGGCCTCTCCACCACCAGGCTCAATGGGATAAAACGCATGGCCCACCCTGGTCCCCTGCATCACCTATGGAGTTTTTTAAAGGCCAACACTCACTGTATCACTTTTTTTTTTAATATTGTTTTTTTATTTTTTAAATGTCCTCTTATAGTTACCTTAGGAGTGACATTTTAACCAACCCTCCTTCAGAGGGCATCTGAGCCAGTGTGGGTTGAGCAGAGCTCATGCATGGACTGATATTCTGGCTTGATTCTCAGTAAACAGGCTGTGAAGTGCCCACACAAACACTTCACCCTGGAGCTGTTTGTTTGGGGAAGACATTGCAGGAGCTATGCACAGCCTCTGCTTTTGGAATTGCGAATGCTCAGGCAGCACGGAACTTAACTTTGCTTTGATGACTTTAGTAGCCATAGACGTGATTGGAACCAGGACTCTAGAAGCCAGCACACTGCTCCCAAGCCCACTCCAGTCCCACCTCATAAACCGACCTTCACTAGCTACATGTCATCACCTTGAAGCCCTGAACTAACCAAGTTCATTCAGGTACCCCAGACTACAAAAGGATCCCCTAAGGGAAAAAAAAAAAAAGAAAGAAAAAAAAAGGACAACCATGTGTATAAACATGTTCTTGTGTCCTAAAATAAAGATCACTGCATAAAATGGCAAAAATAAAATTAAATTAAATTAAAATTAAAAAAAATTAAAAGACAAAATAAGAACATCCACTTAAGGGTTGGGGAGATAGCTCAGTGGGGTAAAATAACACATTAGTGGCATGTCTACATACCAAGCACTACTTGTGGTTAGAATGGAAAGTAGAAGACGAGAGAATCCCCAAAGCTCTTAAGCCAGCTAGCCTTGAACACACAATGGCGAATAACAAGAAACCCTGTCTCAAAAGAGGTAGTAAGGGAGACCTAACACACAAGGTGGTCTTCTGATTTCTACATGTGTGACATAGTATGTGTACACCCACACTCACACACATGAAATAACGCACACAGACACACAAACACACAAAAAGAAAACGCAACTTAAATGTAACATTGTATTTTATGTTTATTTGATTATTTTTATTTTTTTTTAATTGATTTAATTTATTTTTTAACAAATCATAAGACGCCGTGTTTCCCGCATCAATTCCCCCACCCAACCGTCGAGCTCGTAGCATGTCTTCTGTCTCTCTGCCAAACATGCTTTCCATCTCTTAGTCCTTCTCAATATTTCCATGTGGACGTTGACTGTTTTTGAGCAGAAGTTCACGTTTTCAGTCAGTTTCGTTGATGCAGTATTTTTCTGTTGTTGTTGTTGTTTCCAAAATGCATTAGGTCCAACTGCTTTGTACAGAAGCTCAGGAGGCCCTACACAAGAAACATTTACAACTAGGTAATTATTTGGCCACTAGCAAAAATCCACAGATGAGGGACACCAATTCGTCGTTTGTTTTTTCTGGGACAGTGTCACTTTACGCAGCATGAATATCCTCTAGCTCCGGCCAATTTCCTGCAAAGCTCGTGATGTCCGTCTTTCTTTACTACTGCAAAGAAATCCATTGTGGAGATGACAACATTTTCTCCTATCCAGATTTGTCAGTTGAGGGGCATGTAGGTGGTTCCAGCTCTTTGCTATTGTGGAGAGAGCGGCAATAAACAGTGGCCGTGCATGTACGCTGTGGTGGCATAAGTCGTGAGGGTACATGCCAGGATTGGTATGGCCTGGGGTCGAGGTGGCAATTCATTCAAAGCAAGTTCATTCCATCTATACAAGGGTTCTCCACACTGCTTTCCATAGTGACGGTACAAGTCTACATTCGATTTCCCACCAGCAGGATGAGGTTACCCCTTGGCCCCACAAACTCTCCACACGTGGTATCACTTTATGTTATTCCTTGATCCAGCCAGTCTTACTGGAAAGTAAGATGATATCTTTAAAGTGGTTTTGATTTTGCACTTTCCTTCATAATTCGTGATGATTATGAGCAGTTTCTTGAGGTTTTTTTCTCAGACATCTCTAATGCCTCGCTTGTGAAGTCAGCTGGTTCAGATTCTGAAAAGTACTCTGTTCAGACAGATGTCTTTGACTCCATCTAGTGAGGCACGGGTGCGTTTGGTTTTTCTTTTTTTCTTTGTTTTTGAGATAAGTTTATATATTCTGGAAAATCAATGCTTTGTCAGATGATACATGCCGTGAAGGGTCCAGCCGCCGACATGTGGGATTGCCTTCCTTCACTTTCTTGATTGTTTCTTTTGATGTTACAAAGAAGCTTTTGAGTTTGATGAGGTCCCATTTGGTAATTGTCGACCTTAATTCTTGTGGCAGCTGCTGTCTGATTTAGGATCTTTCCTACGCCATATGGCTTGGTAGTCTGCTGCCGAACTTTGTTCTTCTATCTATCACCCGTCAGAGGTTGGGGTTGCACGTTGAGGTCCTATCTTTAATCATCTGGAGTTGACTTTTGTACAGGGCCGAGAGGTAGGGGTTTAAATTAATTCTACAAGTGGTGATCCAGTTTTTATTGGCCAACCCACTCTGAGATGTCTGTCTTTTCTCCATTGTGTTTCCTTGGCCCCCTTGTCAAATATGAAGATGGCTGAAATTATTGTGCTCAGAATTTGGGATCTTCGGTTTTGTTCCATGGGGCAACAGGTCTGTTTTTGTGACCAGTACCAGGCTGTTTTATGACTATAGCCCTGTTAAATAGAGGTGAAAAAATGCTGGTATAGAGATACCAATCCTGTGGAGCGCTTCTTTCACTCAGGATGTGGATGTGGCTAGTCCGGGTCTTTTGGTTTTACTTCTCCAATATTTCATTTCTCCAAATAGAATTTAAGAAACTTTTGTTTTCCAAAGCCTGTGAAAGAACTCTTGGGGATTTTGATTGGGATAT